>ASXC01024015.1:0-38345 GCA_000411055.1 Leavenworthia alabamica
AGGCGCCGCGAGCGGTGGGTTGGTGTGAGAGGATGTCGTATTTGTGGCCGGTGGTCTTATCGGACAGCGGTGGGGTCTGTGCCCATATTTTGAGCAAACGGAGCAGAGAGGCGGAAGGTTTAGGTAGCTTATTTCTACGGTGACCTGAAAACCTTGCTCATCTTCTACAAGGACAGAGGTTGGAAGAGGTCCTTTATCCAGCGGAACCACGGCTCTAATCTTAGGAGTGCCTATATTAGCCGGAATGGCCCCTGTCGCTGCCGTCGGAAGAGAAATTCCAACTCCACTCGCTATTAACTCGAAGCCTTCCGTGGACCAGAGAGGAGGAGGCACATTGTGCAATGACAACCATACCGGAGCAGACGATAGGTGTTGGGCAGCAAAGCTTGGTGTTGGCGACCAAAGTTTTACAGAGAAGGCAACAGTGCCTGCGCTCCAGAATCCAACATTGAGGACCCAGTCTCGGGTTGGTAAGTCGGGAATCTTAATGAGACAGGCTTGATTAGAGTAGTGCCGGATCTGAATGTTTCCTTTCCTTCCCCAGATTGGGTTGAGGTCTGAGTAAATCTTCTTGTGTGCAGGTTGTTCTCCATAGAAGAAACAAATGATGAAATCCTTCCATGTCTCAGAGGATTTTAATAGAACAGAGGGTGGGGCTTTTACAATTGGAATTCCGTTTGAAGAGATGACTGGGACAGGGTAGGTTCTTTGTGTGGATTTACTTCTAGAGAATAGGTCCGACCAGAGAGAAGTCAGAGAGCTCGACAATGGAGCAGTCTTCTGTTGTGTTTGATTTTGGTTTACCGGTGGTGAAGAGGCTGAAGTTTGTGTGTGACTGAGTGCAGGTGGTGTGGGATTAGGAGTTGTGGATTGAGGAAGTAGTGGGAAATGTATATTGCTTAGTGGTGGTGATCCGGCGGAGGTGATAGCCTCCATTGGTTGCGGTGATTCAGAGTAAGACAGATAAAAATTGGGAGAGAACTTATTTTGTCTTTTTCTTAAGAGAGAGAAAAACCCACAATTTACTAAGAAAGAGAAAAACCCACAATTTACTTTTGTCTATATCTAAGAGAGAGAAAAACTTATGCCGTCTTTGTATTCAAGTTGACAGAAAACCTTTTAAAGCATATATCTATAGAACTTTTCCTCGAACAATCAAACCAACGCAAATTAATGAAATTTAAAAAGATGGATACAAAATAATATGACATATATTAAAGTAAAATATTGTTGCCGATTAAAAGATTAATAAGTATATTTCCGAACCAAATCCAAAATACAAGACTATAAGATGATTTACGTCTTAAGAATATAAAGAAACAATGGAGAATTGCCGGATATATTTTTTGGAAAAGTCAACACTTAACGTCTTATTGATGCGCAACTTGTCATATTATATACCCTTATAAGCATCTGGCATATTTTGGACACAGCCGTTGACTCTTTGTGTATAATACAGTATTAATATATAGGATACATGAATTTCCATTGCACACATACATATAATCATTGTAGATTTACCACAAACTGGATGTTATTAGTGGATCAGTAAATATATTTGAGCTTCATGTTATGGTCAGCTATATTATTGTTTTGAGCGAAGGTCCATTATCTAACCAATGGTAGTCCCGTAATAACGAGCGGATACATGGAGTCTCAGGTGAACTAGATTTACGCAATAAGAGCCCATAACCACTATTAGTAAATTTGTGTGAATGGTGACATCAGACTAAATCAATCTTCTAACTTCTCACTTCTTTTCTTTAACAATTATTTCGTTCTAAAAACTATATATTGCATTACACAATTTATTTTGCTGAAATATCGTCTTTTGGTATGGCTTTATTTTATCTATCTGATCAATATAAAAAAACAGGGACGAATGATGATTATAAAAATAGAAATCTTTTAAACGTATTAAAGAGGAAATATTGAACAATTAAAAGAGTTTTTAATGAAAATGGAGTAATGTATTATGGAAAATAAAAACAACAAATGTGTGTGGCGGCACAAGTGGTGACCTAATAATTGGAATACTATTATGGTAAGAGCTAATTAAGTCCAGATATTAAGTATATAACTCTGCAGATTAATTTCTCATTATTTACCTTATGTTTTGTATTGTAAATGGTAATAATAACCTGTGTGTTCGTATTTGAGTGTACTGTGTCACTGTTTTGGGGTATATTGTTGTACTGGGTTGCTTACTGCCCAAGCAACCACTCCAGACTCTGTATATAGGATTACACATTTTAAAACTGTCAAAGGTCATTTTTTCTAGTAGAGAAAAGAAGGTTTGAGATGATGAAAGTGATGTTGGGAATACCTGGACGCATTCAGACAAGTCGTTGTTTTTCGTTCGAACATGAACCTGGGGAGACAAAGGTGTTGGAACTGTGAATATTATTCATGTTATTGAAATCAAAAGTATTTCAAGTGTTATTGAAGGGGTGTGTATACCTTTATGACTTGTTCGTAGGCTGAGATTTTGTTGTGTTCGATGCAGGCGAGGATTACGAGTGCGGCTGCTACACTTGAAGGCCAAAAACAGAGTTGAGTGTGATTGGATAGTGAGGTAACGGCCAAGGATTTGGCTTTCCTTTCAACTTCTGGATTGGCTCGAGCAGCTTTTAAGTAATACCTGAAACGCATAAATGATTGTCATATGTATCTTTTCATGTGTATTATACTATTATGTGTCTTGGAACATGAAAATATCTATATTTAGTAAAAGAAGTTTTACCACAAGAAGTTGAAGATTGTGGGTGAAAAGCATTTGAAGTTGAGGACTTCTTGAACCAGCCACTCCATTGCTACCACTTCATGCCGGCTATATTTTAGGTTCTGAATGTAGAAGTTCCTTTTTCGGATGCTAATTGAAAAGGGCAAGTATCAGGTGAGTAGCTGAAGTAGTGAATTCATTGATTGCTCATAGAAACAAATGACTAGGAAATAGGACTTAAAACTCAGTTTGGACTACCTATTGTAAGGTTGATTTTCTTCAATTCTGGTGGCCAGAGTAAGACTCGCAATCCCAACTAGTATTAGAGTCCTTTCGCTTCTGAAAGATCCTTTGCTCAGGAATCTATCCAGCAGACCAACTCCTAGAAACAATGTCTCTTGCTGAAGCTCCATTTCAGAACATTTCTACGTGTAATCAGGGAAAAAGACAATCAGCAAGAAAGAATACCATATCTGGCTGATACCTACAACTTTTAAGATTCCAAACTAAGCTATAGACTCAGAGATCAATGTATATATACTACTTTTCGAAGAGGTAATGTTCACCTCCACAATCCATTTAACCATGATGGAGCGTAGACGAGGTATGAGATCAGTATGGTCCATACTGGAGCAAAAAGCCTTAGCACAGTCCCGCAAATATGCATGACTTCTCTCTCTTTCTCTCAGCCTTTGATAGCTCTCTTCCACCTCCTCATCTTCAAACCTTAGCAGCTAACAACAAAATCTACTACTTAAGATTCATTCCAGGACCAAATTTCAGAGTCAAGACAGAGCAGAGAACAAGTCTCAGATCAAAATAAACCTAGGAATCCAGTGAAATTTAGTCTACACATTCAATATCTTAACCATTTGTGATTATTCAAAGAGATATGAAATCAGTATACGACGTACTTCAGACTGAGTTTCTTCTTGACAAGAAGATTCCAAATCGTTTGGAATTGTGGATCTACAGAACTGTGCCTTGTACTCAAGGAACAGAGCACGAGAATGTGAGATAGGAGAATCAGAGGAAGATTTCTCGGAGAATTCGCTACCAGAGTCGAAAAAAATCGACGGAGTGTAATCCGACAAATCGAAGTCGGAATGCTGTGAAAATATCTCGGAACGTTGCTCGGATAATTCATCCTCTAGAGAGTCCGAAACCTCTTCGTCCGAGAACTTCTCAGTGCAAGCGAGATCAGAGACGCATCCGACTATCTCAAGCTCCTGCTTCGAATCCTTGGACGTTCCCTGAGAGAAACCAGCTTCAACGAAACTGCTCGGTTTGGAGATTTCAGTTTCTTCGTTATCAGCTCCTCCGGTAATGTTCCCTAACTTAGAGCAGTACTCGACTCCTGATATGATTGAAACGACGTCGCTCTCCTTATTCTCCGATATGAAATTCAAATTCCGACCGTTGGAGACATGTTCGGCAAAGGTCACGTCGGATCGGGAAAAAGAGGTATCATCGTTCTCGTTGATTTTCAATCCTACGTTTTCCTTCACATTCAATCTCCTTAATCCAACACCGGAATTCGAATCAACACAAGACGATTCACTTACTTCGACCTCATCTCTCTCCTTCTCCTTGTTTAGCTTAGAGTATGACCTTGTGATCCTCCGAAATTTCGGATCACCAATTGTCTCCTTCACATCTTTACCACGTTTAGAAACTTCTACCTCTTCCGTTCGATACTTCTTCGGATTCGAACTCTTCTCAACTCTGCTCGAACCGCAGGAAACGTTGTCACCGACTGCGAAAAGCAAATCGGAGCATGAATCAACAGAAGCAGCAGCGACTTCAATTTGCTTGCTCCAGAGAGATGACTGAACAACAACTGGAGATATCTGAGCTCTCTTACGGCGTGAACGCGTCGACCGAAGCTTCTTCCCCGCGAACGGCGTCGGCTCAGCCTTACGCTTCGAATTCCTCGTCGCGATCTCTTTCATTTTTGAATTTCAATTTCAAATTTCGAAAATGGAAGTTCGTTTTGGTTGGTTGGTTAATAGATTAGAGAGTGGGATGATGCAGTTATGGAAGTTTAGAATGAAGAGTGGAGATGGTGGAGAGTGAAGGGGTTCTTATACTCTGCGGGTTGGTGCACGTCAACGTCCTTTTCAATTCAGTTTTTACAAGTCGCAAATCGTAACCGTTGGACGCTTATCTCGTATGGCAATCTAGATCAGCGTTTGCGTTTGGGTTCATGCATCTTCTGTATCCCAGGCAAGTACAATCACAGCTGATTTTTTTAAATATTTCTTTAGTATGCTTTATTAACATACAGTCTAATCATGTTTATTGAATCTCATCACATGCATGGACTCGTATAAACATAAATTGAGCTAGTAATTAATTTCATAAATCGTGCCTGGAATGATGAGAAACAGAGGAAGTAAAAGATAAAATTAATTTAAATTTTTTTAAATATATCCAATTGGGCTTCTGTAATCTGTTACAAATTTCTACAACCATCTGATATGGAGGCCTGTCTCTGGCCCAAACAAAAATATAAAAAAAGTTCTTAAAAAAACACTTAAAAAGACCTAAATTATTTTTACAACATAATAATTAATGAAAAAGCCCAAAACAAAGGTTGCCTAGGCCCAATGAAATTTTAAGACCGGCCTGTTGATATCTAGTATAATATTCAAAAATCTGAGTCGGTTAACGATTTCAATTTTATAGGTATAATATCCATAAACCACCTCAAACACAAAAGACCGCAAGATATGAACCAAATTAGCGTCATGGAAGGCAGGAAGCATTGTAGGAGGGTATGCTAGTAATTTTCATAAATTGCGATTACAATTAAGCGATTCTACAAAAGCGTAAAAAACTTAGCACAATGAGCGAGTACATTAGTAATTTGGCATAATAGCAGTATCATGATTCCTCTGTTTAAGGGGATGATGACAGAACGATGTCGTTTAGCTGAGCGTACACAGCATCCATAAAACGATGCGTTTCGTTAAGAGGCTTCTCCATAGCTTCCTTCAGCTCCTCTAAAGTCGAGCAATACGCTTCCTATATGAGAATGGAGTTACACGTATAAATATCAGTATTTTTCGTCACTAAAACCACTTACTATAGATAACAGTTTATTTGATATTTACTAAAGAATCAAAATAAAAGCCACGTGAAAATGTAGCTTATCGATATAGATATATAAAAGGAGGAGAAGAACCATGAATTGATCAAGTTCTGATGAGGTAGCTTCAAGGGATGATGAATCAGAGTGAAGAGAGAGTTTCGTTAAGGCAAGATCATCCACCGTGTTCATGACCTCCGGTGAGTCAAACTCGTCAGAACACACCTGGCCATCCAAATACATAAGAGATTATTAGTATATATTTAAAACAATTAAATCATATTGTAATAACAGAGAGATCAGTGAGAGATAACCTTTAAACAGTTAAGATGTGAGTGAAGAAGAAGCCCATACAAAGGGTGGCTTGAGATTCTCTTCTTTAGAAACTCTTCTTCTTCTTCTTCCACTTCTTTTATATTCAGACCAGTCTCATGTTTCATGTTTTCTAATAATCCATTCTCATTTTTCTTCACATCCATGTTTCACTAAAACTCTCAGTCTCACACGCTCTACAAATGTGTATATATATAAGTAGATGTGCATGTATATATATAAGCGATATAAGTTTGAAGCTAGGGTTTTAAGAATACTTTTTGGTCTTTTTGTCGGTCTACGAGACACTTGTTACTATCAAATAATAATTGTGCATATATACATAATTCATATGATAACATTAGTCACTGGTCACACTAGTATTATATCACTTATCTATTTAAGTTTGGTCGTGTCATGGAGAAACATAATAAATGTAGTACAGAGTAAATAATTAATAAAAAAGGATAAAAAAGAGGTGTGAAGTGAAAGGAGAAGAGTGGAGAGAACAGTGGAGATATGAAGAAAAGGGTGAAGCAATTTATCATTGCTTACGAAAGCAATTTGAGTCAGACTGTCGATAAATAGAATTATGCACAAGTTTCATTGCTTCCATTTTTGCCTTTTCCTTTCCTTTTGAATTATTTTTTCTCTCCAATAATTATAAATATTAAATATATAATAATAATGCTAGCGAATTCGACAAAGTTCAAATAATTTGAT
Organism: Leavenworthia alabamica; assembly: GCA_000411055.1. Taxonomy (NCBI): domain Eukaryota; kingdom Viridiplantae; phylum Streptophyta; class Magnoliopsida; order Brassicales; family Brassicaceae; genus Leavenworthia; species Leavenworthia alabamica. The sequence continues at coordinate 6,849 of ASXC01024015.1, forward strand.
AAATTTTCACACAATTTAGGTGATTACTTACATATTCTCAATAGTTTATTTCTCAGTTAAACATAGACAGAAAATATAAATAAATAAATATGGAAACATCTTTAGTGAAATTAACTCAAGTCCATCTACATGTTATAAGTTAATGATACAACAAATAACACAAATACATGCATAATTAACAAAAATAAATGATTAATTGGTGTTGAATAAAACGTTATACAATGAATAAAACTTGAATATGGGAGGAGAAAAATCAACGAAAAAGGACAAAAAAGGAATCAGAAGAGGGAACAGTGAGAAGATCGTAAATAGGAACACAACTGTTGCATCAATGGGACAGTTCTATTTTTGATGAGTTATGTATTTACCAGTTTTGGAGCCCCAAACCCTATTATTGTTCTCTCGATAACGACCTTTCGTACTATCCACTTTCTTCTTTTTTTTCTACTTTTCGTCGTCTCCCACTATCACTGTTATATATACAGTGTCGAGTTATTAAAGACAAAGACCACAACTTCCATATAAATATAGAGGTTTTAGTTTTACTGTACTTCAACTTTTGTACATTTGTACTTAAGAAAAAACTTCATATTTAATAAATGAAACATATACGTTTCGAATCGCTTTAATCTGACACATAAACACATACTTTCATAACTAATATTGATTACTAAAATTATCCAAGATAAACAAGAGGAGATTTAATTACAGTGAAGCTGTATCAAGAATTTCATCACTCGACTCTCTTGCTTCTTGTGGAAAGTATCATTTTTCTCTTGGCATAGCTTATCAGTTTTTGAGTTTCATGGTACTCTGCAGCGACTTGGTCATACCAGCATAGAGGGCAGATAAAGTTCATGTCTTCGTCAAAGTTAACCGGACAATTCAAACATTCCTTGTGAACTTTGGCTGCACACTCGCTTCTGCTACATATCAATAATGTTCCTTGTTTATTACATTTCCAACATACATTTTCAGGTTTGGTTCGTGAGCTTGAAGGAAGAAGGTTTTTATAGGTGTTTGGATTCGTCTTGATCAAGGCTGGACCTTTAACCATATCTGAGTCATTATCACTCTCAGTGATTAACCATGTTCCATCTTTTGTACATTTCACATGTGCATCATCTAGCCATGTGTTCTCATCGATAGTATTACCGTTGTTAATTGGTTCACCAGTTGTGTCTTGATCACTCTCAGTATCCCGGCCATCGGTCACAATTACTTCATCTTTTTCATTGGTGTGCATTGGCTCATCATCATCCTCAATGCCAATTACTTGATCCTTGTCGTTTATGTTTTGTTCCTTGTCAATGGCAACATCTTCGCATGTATCTATGGGCACTGATCTATCATCTCTAAAAACAGGATCATTAGCTTCCATGGAAGGAGCTGGACTTGTCTGATCCCCCATCAAACTCACATCTCTCAGCTACACATTCCAAACAAAACAAAAAAACATTGCACAATATTGTTTCAATCACTCGACATCCATTAACACAAAGCAAACATTATATACAGAATCTTAACCTTCTCAAGTGCACATTGTGGCAAACACATGTTCTTGTGAGCAATAAATGGAACAACATTGAACTTTGATAACTCAGGCATGCCGGCTCGTAGTTCTGAAACTGGAATCTAACATATAAGAACAAACGACTACAATTATAAAAACCCATACTTCCTAATTCTACTATTACTACTAGTCAATCTATTTAACAATTTCCTCATACCTCTTTCAGAACTACTCTGAGAACATAAGCATTACTCAAAGATAAATCAAACTCAACTATTTCATCTGAAGTAGAAGCTACACCTAAGCCAGTAGCATCAGGATCAAACATGAACTCCAAAATTCTAAGAGATAGTACTTCATTAATCCTCTTCCCATAGTCAAGTGAGTACTGATAACCCATGTTCATCAAATCTGAAGCAAAAGAGATCTTCTGTTAATCATCAATCAACACCTGCTCTTTACAGAAGTATACACAAAACTACAAGAGAAGTGTTTCGGATTCGATTTACCAAGTATGCAGCGTATATCTTTAACGAATTTGGCTACATATTCGATACACCATAACCATTCAGCTATTTCAGGAGGTTTTGAAGAATATTCATCTCTAAGATCCTCAAGGCTCAAATCAGAAGCTTCAGAGACACGCCGAACCTCATCTAAAGATGGCGAAGCGACTGGTTTAGGTTTAGGAATCATCATAATTTCTTGGCAATTTCCAGTTTCCCAATCGTCGTCTTCTACCTCTCATCGTTTTTTTAAAATACGCCGAATTGTTTGATTAACAATATGGGCCTTAATGGGCTATTCTTTCTTCATTTCCTTCTAATGGGTTACTAATGGACTCATAATGGATTTATTTATCTATGTATTACATTCAATTGGATCTTGTCAAGTTTTTATTACCAATTATTAGGAATTTTTTCTTTGCCATTAATGTGTTTGAAAATATGGGTAATTTCTCCTACAAAAATTGTATTATATTTTCTTTTTTTGTCATTAATTGTATTATATTTTCTAAAATGAAAAATATATAGTTGCAATGGACCAATCCTACTTGGTGAAAGTGAAAAAGAATAAACAACAAACAATAACGAAAACGCGTTGCGATAGCTGCGTTCACACAGAAGCTAGACGTAAACTAGATGATTCAGATTAAATCCTCTTGGAGAGATATATACATACACTTGCAATCTAGTGTTTCTTCTCGACAACCAAAAAAAACTCAGTCTTTTCACTTTTGTTATCATCACCTCGAAACAAAACAAACCATTGCAATTTGCACATAACTATACTTTTAATCCTTAAAATATTTTTAAATCTAAAAACTTTTAGATTGTAAATCGTAAATGCATTCACTATGCGATGATATCGAATTCATAATCATATATTTGTGTGTATATACTGACATAATTATATATTATCTTGATGCGTGTACGCGATTTTGTAATCACGTCAGCTTAATAGTAAGTGTGAAAACAGACATAAATAATAGAAAAAGAAGAGACATAAGATGTTTTTATTACATATGATGGAGACGTTGGATATTACTATCCAAAATCAAAATCCAGTCAAACAAGTTTTTGAAATTATATTCATGTTCATATTACCCAGTTTGATCACCTGAAACTGGAAAATTTGGATCGGGTTAATTGGCCGTGCGAACTACTTCCTCTTAACTATTTAAAATAAATTTTAGATTGATAAATTATCATAAACGGCTAGTGTATTATGTAACATTTAAATTAATTTAATTTAGACCAAAATCAGTATTATGATGCAAATAATTATTTTATTTTGCAAAGCCGTTTTATATGCCGTTATACGCTGTTATCTTATAAAATCATAGGCACATTTCTTTTTCATCTTCTGTTCAAGATTAATATATTTAATATTTAGTATATAGTTTGATTAAATAATATTACAAGCAATCAAACATTAATTAATGTTTTCTATTTATATATAACCTACAAAGACTCGGCAAATTTTACTACAAGAGGAAATAGAGATGAACATAGGAGGCGAAGATGTGGTGAAGACAGCGGTCAAGAGTCTTGGCAAAGGTTTCGATTTAACGGCGGATTTTAGGTTAAAGTATTGCAAAGAAGGCGACGGTTCCGCCGGAGATGACAGATTAGTTGTCCTCGATGAAACTCAAAACAGAGAATTGCATATTCCTGGTTTCGGAGCTTTACAAAATGTCTCCGCTGATATTAGTTGCGATAAGGGAGAACGAACTCGATTTCGTTCCGATATCCTCGATTTCAACAAGGTCAACTATTTTTGTAACTTCTTCCTTCACCAAAACTTATATAAATCATAGTAGATGTTTACATTACATGTGTGTTGTTGTTGTTCTTGTTTTGAAATCAGATGTCGGAGTATTTTAATCAGCGTTCATCGGTGACCGGGAAAATACCGTCGGGATGTTTCAACGCGACGTTCGGGTTTTTAAGCGGGTCATGGGCAATAGACGCCGCAAACGTTAAATCTTTAGGTCTCGACGCATCTGTTGTAACGCTTTTTAATCTTCACATCAATAATCCCAATCGTTTGCGTCTCACTGACCGCGTTCGAAACGCTGTTCCTTCTTCATGGGACCCACAATTGTTGGCCAGGTCAGTAATATTACACATTTTTTTATAGCTAACTTACCATTCGTGGTTATTACATTACGAGCACATATATTATTAAAATTTTCCAAACTTGGCCAATTGCTTTGGGTGAATAGTGATATAATATAACAGCTGTGGGATTTTTTTTTTACTTATTCTATCTTACGAATTAATATTGATTATCCTGTTTTCTCTTATCTTCTGAATATTGATGAAATTCAAATGTCAACGTTTCCAACTAAGACCATGCCGATCTATATTCAACTCAGATTTTTCTGATGGACTTGAAGTTAAAATAGTAATTAAAACGTTGAATAATTGTATACTACAAAACTGGACATTATTTTCCAAAGACTTTGAATCAATAATCCAGCTAATTAACTTGTTTTTGACAACATTCAAATAATGTATGTCGTAATGACGTAACCATATTGTAATAATTATATAGTATAATAATAAAAATAAAATTTTTAAAAAATGACAGGTTTATAGAGAGATATGGGACACACGTTATAACTGGGGTGAGTGTAGGGGGTCAAGACGTGGTAGTTGTGAGACAAGACAAGTCTAATGATCTCGATACCGACCTCCTCCGTCACCATCTCTACGATCTCGGCGACCAATTGTTCACTGGCTCTTGCCTTCTCTCTTCTCGTCGGTTCAATAAGGTCCATCACCAATCACACTCTCAGCCCAAGGTCAGCTTATGCAACTTGGCTATTTTCAAAGATATTTTCATTTAATTAAAATTTTATATTTATAACTGTAAAACAATTTCAACTTTAATTATGATGCAGTTTCCGGAAGCATTCAACGTCTTTGATGACAAACAAACGATTGCATTCAGTAATTTTTCAGTAAATTCCCAAAATGTAAGTAAGTTTTACATATATATATATATATAATATTAACAATTAGTTATGTAATGAAAATGTTCATCATTAGAAGAAAAAATAACTTACGTGCAGGGAATAACGGTTATATGCGCGAAAAGAGGAGGAGACGGAAGAGCAAAGAGCCATAGCGAATGGCTAATAACAGTCCCGGAAAAGCCTGACGCGATAAACTTCAATTTTATTCCGATCACATCACTCCTTAAGGACGTCCCTGGTTCTTGTCTTCTATCTCACGCCATGTCTCTCTACCTCAGATGTAACCATTCTTGCCTTTATAGTATTTTTATTACTGAAGAGTTATATAATACAGTAGTTTAGTAAATGAAATATTTTTTGAACAGATAAGCCGCCGTTAATGGACCTGCAATATTTTTTGGATTTTTCTGGGCCTAGAACGTGGGCCCCGGTTCATAACGACCTTCCCTTTGGCGCGGCGCCAAATATGGCTTCGGCTTATCCAGCTCTTCACATTAACTTCATGGGTCCAAAACTATATGTTAATACCACTCCCGTAAGTATATATACACATCGATAATTATTGCTCACATTTTTTTTCACAATACAATATCACTAATTATACACATTAATATATATTAGTAAATTTTCTAATTCTTAGAGGTTTCTTTTCCCCGGGTTAGGTGACTAGTGAGAAGAACCCAGTAACCGGATTGCGATTGTTCCTTGAAGGCAAGAAATGCAATAGGTACATCAACAGAAACAAAACATTTGATGGTTTAAGTTCTGTAATTATCATCAAATGAAAAATTTATCAACAATGCGATATAATTTAGTTTGTGTCTTACAAATCTATGTTTATAAGTTTATATATTAAGTGAAATAATGAAGTTATTGTCGTCATTATCAGGCTGGCTATACACCTACAACATCTAGAAAATACTACAAGAACTTCAGTTGGGGAAAAGATCACCAATGATCATATATGGAGAGGCTCCGACCAAATCGCCGACAACGAACGCTACTTCGAATCTCTAAACGGTAAGAAATTCTCACACGTTTGTACAGCTCCAGTCAAATACGACCCAGACTGGATACCAACAACAACCAACAAGTCCCAAAACGACATCGCTTTCATCGTCACCGGAGCCCAACTTGAAGTAAAGAAACACGGCTCAAAATCCGTTCTCCATCTCCGTCTCCGTTTCACCAAAGTCTCCGATCACTACGTGGTTCAGAAAGATTGGGTACATGGACCAACCGGAACTCAAAAATCTGGAATCTTCTCGTCCATGAGCTTGCCGTTAACAAGTGGGAGTGTTCAACATAACATGGTCAACAAAGACAAAAACGAGGTCCATTTGGATTCAAGTGTGTATCCCGGAGGACCTCCAGTGCCGGCGAATAACAAGATTGTAAAATTAGTCGATCTTTCTCAGTTATGTAGAGGACCTCAGCATAGTCCTGGTCATTGGTTAGTTACTGGAGTTCGGCTTTACTTGGACAAGGGCAAACTATGCTTGCACGTCAAGTTTTCTCTGCTACATCGCCAACGTCTCGATCATGTCTCTTCTTGATAAACAAACACCTCCGAAATTGCTACATACAATACAAAGGATAGTTTCTTGATATTAGAAAGTGTATATTACATATATATATATAGAGGCTGTGTATGTGTTCTGATGGACCTGGTCATCTTAGATAAAGTGTATATGTATATACATACAACTATGTTAAAAAGTTTTGGAAATATATACTTTTTTATTCTTATACGATTGCAATGAACAGTGCGAAAAAACTAGAAAGAGAAGAACTCAGTAAAATCAGCTTTGACAAGAGAAATTACAAAGCTCTAGAAATTACCAGAGTGCTGTTTTGAAGTGGAAACCAAACATTATGTACATAAGAAGAAACAGATAACCAAAAATAAGACAACTCAAATGCAAAACCGGCCTAACCGGTCAAGCGTCTCTTGTCTCTGACGCTTCCCAACATTCGCCTTCTTGATTCTCACAAGCTTATCATAAACGCACCACGCAAAACTCAAGAAATGATCACGTTTCAAACCCTCATTATAAACTCCCCAGTAACTTGAGTGGTACGTCACATGATACCAAGCCGATGCCTTTGCTGATTCATCAAACACTTCTTCCTCTTCAGCCGCATTGAACCACGACAAAGCTTCTTTCCTAAGAGACCTAACCGCCCTTCCAATTGATTCCGCATCACGTCTCTTAGTAAATGACTTTGACATCCTCATGATACCACCACTAAGTATTTCAGCCTCAGTCTTAATCCCATAATAATCCATCAGATTACCTAGTTTGTAGTCGTAGTTTCCCTTATGGTAAAAAGCTTCGTCAAGATACTCCTCATACCCGTAAACTTCCATGTCTTTATCATAAGACTTTGAGGCCACATCAAGAGTAAATGATTTGATCGAGATCAATGGTGGAGCTCTCTCTTTAACCTCTCTAAAAAGCTTACCGATCACGTTCCTTGACTCATACGATGATTTATCAGGCTTCTCCATGAAATCTGGATACTCTTTCACATAGAGATGTTGCGGTATCTCAGCTGCAACACCGGTTTTTGGGAAATCCACAGCGATTGAAAACTTCTGTGCAAGCTCAAGGCATTGGCTACTAAATGCCTTGAGTGGTTCTTTATCTGCAAAGGCTGTATGAGCATTTGCAATGATTCCAAGACTATCATTCACAATGTAGTTCGCAAAGTACTCTTCGATTTCCTGGAAACCGATTTAAGCCAATTAAAGATCAATCTCCAAACTCTAAAAACTGAGATAACAAAGTCATTGAAGATTTTTTATTTTTACCTCAATTGTAACATCATGATCCAAGATTTGGGCTGGTTCAGGAGTATAGTCCATTGGTTCAGACGTTTTTGGTGGAATCAAATCAGGATCCCAACAAACAAAATAAATATCTCCATCTAAATCACTCCCGGAGCATTCGTTTGGGTGAGGCCTATACACAGATATTAACCAACTTATGAAATATTAACAAAGAAAGCTTGTTAAAAAATCAGAATCAAGAATAGAGAAGAGTTTACCTCGAGCCTTTTTGCGGGAAAACAACACAGTCCACCATGTGATCCAAAGCTGGTACGTTAACAGCTTGAAGAACACGAATGTCACCAGGATGCAGACACGGGTTTTTCGCAACAACAATATGTCCTGTGACGATGTATCGACTTCCCACCCTCGTGGGATCTGAATACTGTACAGCCACTTGACCGTACTCCAGTGTTCTTGTCTCGTCCATGCATCCCATCATAGATCTTCCACGGGGAATGAAAATCCGTGATTTTGTCCTTAGTTCCAATAACTTAGATGCCCTGAAGTTCTGAAGCATCATTGATAGGAAAGGTTCGGAATCAGGTTTATAACCACACAAGAGTAGTTCCTTGAGAATCCTTGTGTTCTCCCCAGGAGCCATTAGACCAAGAGCCTCGTGAGCCACCAAAGGATCAGTTAAGATAGCATCAAGCTGATCCACTACTTCTCTTTGTTTCTTCTCAAAGACATTGTCTTTAACTCTGAGAGTAGACAAAAGTGTAATTAATTGTCTGTTCAGATAACAAGGTTGATACTTGCTCCAAGCCAAAACATCGAGCTTCGTGTTCTCCGACTCAAATTTGCTCATACTATTTCTCAAAGATAGTTTCTTCGATGAATTTGGATCCACAGCGACCACTCCTTTATACCCGCCATAACGAATTTGAAAAGCAGACGGAGCAAACTCTGTAAGACCACATTTCTTAGCCACCCGCCTAGCAAATTCAGCTGAGATCTTTCCTATTCCATCAGAAAACACATAATGTGTCCCTAAAGCACTAATCTCAACATCAGGTATCACTTCAATCTCATCGCTCTTAACATTAAGTGTCTCTCTAGAAGAGCTAAACGACTGGCCTAGCCTTGCAGCGTATTTCGCTACATTTCTTATATGGTCAAAATCACCCATCCACGCTCTGATATCTGCTGCCGTGAGCCCGTCCTTTGGTGCAAACATCCAAGCTGAGTTCTCTCGCAGCTGGCTGGAAGAAAAGGCAAGAAACTCAAACTTCTTATCGCCTATAACAATCCCATCGCGAAGAACCGAGTAAATCCTGTAGTATAACTTAGTTTTTCGTTGAGTAGAAGAGCGTGGAGACAGGTCCATGGAACGAACCTTTTCCAGATCTTCATCAACAAATGATATCCGGAGGAAATTATTAATATAGTTGGAGTAATGTCGAAGAACACGATTCGAAATGTTCACCTCTGGTCCAGAGAAATAGACTCTTGTTGGTGTAACTTGGACGCGATACATATAAACAAGTCCATCATCCAGAGATATCATAGGAGACAGAGGAAGCTTTCGTTTTGTGATCCAGTTTTTGTACTCTTCACGGAGCCAACGAGCTGGCTCATAGCAACATTCTGTAAGATAAAAGAACTTTTCAAGAGAATAATCTATAAGAGCTCTATCATATCTTTTTGGATTAATCAGCTGATAGAAGTCAAGATCAAGAGCTGGTCCAGGGAGACAAGCGTTTTGCACCAATGTATTAACTTTAAACAAGATCTCAAAAGGCAAATCAAACCCTGGAGGAGGATCAACAACAGGGACAAGAATGTTTGCATCAGACGAATAGCTAGAACCGGATTCAAGGAGGAAAGTACTGGCTTTGTGCTCTGCATAGTTAGCAAAATTCTCTCTAAAATCAGGAACATCGAGGTGAACAGGAAGCTCTAAACAAAAAGCCGATGATTGACTGATTAAAGAAGAGGAAGTGAAATCTGTAGTTCTAATCCATTGCTCATCAGAACCATCACTGTAAAAATCTAACAATCCAAACAAAAGGTGCACAGGTTGGTCCTCTTTCTGAAAGATCTTAGGAGCACCAATCAACTGAATCACAAGAAACTTTGAAGATCTTCCTTGTGGAGAATGCAAGTCAATCTGCCATATGTTTTCATAAGGAAGCTCGAGACGATAATCATGTTCATACCAAGACATAGAGAAATGCAGTTTCCTCATCCCAGTTCCAAATGATACACTAACATTTTGAACACTCCAAAGAACTGAAAACTTGTTGGGAGAGAGCTGACATCCAAAGAACATCTTTAACTCAGAGATTTTATGTAATAAAGCCCTTGGTTTAGGGACAATGTCTTGTTGAACCTCAAAAGCTTTGAGATAAAATTTTCCATAATAAAGACCTTGTTCAGCACTTGTAATGATCAACCTAGCGTGTCTTTCAAATGTGAATTGAACAATGGCGTAGACTCTAGGACCAGCTTTCTTAGGTTCCCTAACTTTGATGGCGTAAACAGTGCCTGAACCAGTAACTCTTTCAAGAAAATTCTTAACATTTTCTGCGCTCACACCGTTAGGGAATCCAAACACTTGAATCGTCTTCCCCATAAAAATTTACTCTCTCAACCTAAAAAGCAAGAATCTAAGATCACTCAAAACAAGAACACTAACTATGACTTCCGAAAGTAGAAAGTTTGAAGAAATCGATGGAATATGACTTACCGGCGACTTTAGTTGTGGCGGATCACGAACAACGATTGGTGATGACTGTTCTCTTTCTCCTCAGTTTTGGTAAACTGTGATAGCATTTAGATTCTCACTCATGTATTTACACACCATTAAAGACTCGTCTTTATCTGCGTCTTCGTCTTCGAGGGTCCCATTGACTCTGTGTCTTAATCCTCTGCTTCGCGTTACATATTTACTCCCACCTGCTTACGTCCGATTGCTGACGTCATTTGTATTAGATTCTCATCGAACGGTGGCGAATGTATATTTTACAATTAACTTTTTTTGGACAATGCTTAAAGAGTCATTTTAGGAAGAATTTTAAAAGAAGGTTTAAATTAAGGGAGTGATTTAAAAAAAAAGGAATAAATGAAAAGATGGATTAAGTTTTAAAGACCAACTAGAAAGGAAAATTAAATATTCGTTTTATTAATATTTAATTTATTTTATTAGTATGGTAATGAGTATATAGAACTTAGCAGCGAAGGAGGTCAATTTGATTTGATAACAATTAAAGTAAGGTCCACTTAGAAAATCAAAGGTTCCTGATCGTGCAATAATTATCTAAAGGACCCATCACCAAGCTTAAAAAAGAAATAAAAAGACGATGTGGGACCCATCAGTCAATGCGTGATATGATAGTGGGACCCATCGGTCAATGTGTGATATGATAGTGGGACCCTTTCTTCTCTTCTTCTCCAAAACCTTAGCAGATGAGACTGATTTATAAATTAACATGGGCCGCCGGCACCGGAAATTGATTAGATTATTATGGATATGTTTAAAATTTTGAAGACAAAATTGGTCAAATATGAAAAACAAAAGAAACACAAAAACTGAGGTTCTTAAGCTCAAATCTGATAAAACACACACAGTAAACTCTCTTGTCAAGTGAATCAGAGAAGCATCTCAGCGATCTGGACAGCATTCAATGCAGCTCCTTTACGTATTTGATCTCCACAAACGAATATGTCCAGTCTGAATTCACAAAGTTTTAATCAAGACAAAACTCTGTTTTATTCAAATTCAATAATAAATAAAAAGAGTGAAGCTTTTATACCCAAAATTGTCATCTTGAGACACGTCTCGCCTAATCCTACCAACAGCAACATCGTCTTTGTTAGATACATCGAGTGGAGTAGGGAACGTATTAGAAGCACGATCATCAATTATATAAACTCCAGGTGCTTTCTTTAATAGCTCCCTTGCTGTGTTCTGTTAAAAAAAAAAACCATTAGAACCTCGGAGAATCACTAAACATGGTGTACAAGTCAGAGAACCATCTAATGCGGTTTAAGCCATGATTCAATCAGTGAGTGCAATCATTAGGCATAGTGAGTATTGTTACCTCATCAAGAGGATTCTCAAACTGGAGATTAACACTCTCTGCATGAGCACGCATAACTGGAACACGTATACATGTTGCTGTTATTTTTACATCTTTATCGTTCTGTGAAGAGTAAAAACGTTGTGAGGTCAGAGACAACAAAAGATCAAAGTGAAATGAACAAAAATAGACTCACCCAGATCTTCCTTGTCTCCTTGACAAGTTTCATTTCCTCTTCGTTGTATCCGTTTTGAAGAATAGGCGCATTATGTGAAAACAAGTTAAATGCATACTGAAGACAAACATCAAAAACCATCAAAATTACTCAAAAATGTGATTTCAGAATTAGAAAAACAAGCTATAAGCAAACTTGAGCAATCACCTGTTGTCCAAAGATGTTACAAGTCGGAGGTTTACCAGCTAAAACCTAAGGAAACACAACAATGCAAAAGAAGAAGAAGACTAAGCCCAATCCTTATAAAATTTCAACTTGAAATTGAAACAAAACCTCGCGAGTCTGTTGTACAAGCTCTTCCATAGCTGCAGCACCAGCACCACTAGCTGCTTGATATGTACTAACCACCATTCTCTTCACCTAAAGTTACAACCAATCAAACCTTATTCAGATCACATAAAAATGTAGACTTTGGCTGAGATTTCAGAATATAAAAATCGAACCTTGGCGTGATGATGAAGAGGCGTAACAGCCATTAAACAAATAATGGTGGAGCAATTAGGGTTTGCTATCAAAGCTCCTTTCCCCATTCCAACTTTAATACCTTTCATTGCTTCAGGATTCACTTCTGGAATCACAAGTGGAACTCCATCAACCATTCGAAACGCTGAGCTATTATCAACAACAATGGTTCCTTTCTCCGCCGCGAGTGGTCCAAATTTCTTACTTATGGATCCACCGGCACTGAATAAAGCGATGTCAACGCCGTCAAAGCTCTCAGCTGTGAGCTCTTCCACAGTGTATTCTCGACCCTCGAAAGCAACGCGTTTCCCAGCTGAGCGTTTCGATGCAAGCATCTTGATGGAGCTATAAGGAAAATCTCGATCAGATAAAACGGAGAGAAATTCTTGTCCGACAGCGCCGGTAACTCCAACAACGGCAAGAGAAGGCGCAGATTCTTGGAGAGACATTTTGACTCTTGTGGAGAAATGTCTAGGTTTAGCTCTGAGAGAAAGCCTAGAGAGGAAATGGGTTTGTGGGGTTTGATGAGTGAGCGTCGCCATTGTCGCCGTTGTAGATGAGGAAGACGAAGAAATCAGAGGTTTATGGAGGCGGCTGATCGACAAAAGTTTAAGCCTTTTAAGTGTTTACCAACAACATCTTCAAAAATCAAAACAACACGCTTTTTTATTTTAATAAAAAGAAACAGCAGGTTGTTTGAAACTGGTAAGCAAAACTTATCATCCCACCAGATTGAGTATATTCACACAACTTTCTCATGCTTTAATTTCTTCTTTTGGAAATTAAAAGTGTTGTTCTTTTTGTGAATAAGAATTTAAAAGTTGTTGATAAGTTCTTTGTCAATTTATTCCATTCTAAGATCTTGATCATGTTTTTTTTGGCTTTTTCCTATCTTAAGGACATCAACGATCTTGACCACTGTTTCATCCTTATTCTTCTTACACTTCAAGAAACCAAATGAAGGACTAATAGGTCCTTAACACTAAGCAAACCTTGCAATGACTCACTTGGGTTTTGCAGAACAATCTATTAAAACATAGAAAGACATAAGTAAAATTATGTTCTAACCACTACATAATAAAATATTAATGCAGTAAGAAAAATATTAATACTAATCATAGAAGGTTTAAGGTTTTAAGGTTAATGCTTCCAAACATAAAGAGTTAAACTTTATCGTTTGTTAAAGTTACTGAAGCAGTCTGAAGAGGCTGAGGAAGGAGAACATCTTGGATTAATGTGAGTTTAGCTCGGCCACCGTATTCTTCAGGTAATGCCTCAACACCAATCTCCTCCTCGAATTGTCTCTGATCTTCTCCATCCGAAACTATCACAATCTATACAAGTACCAAAAACCATAATTAATGTGCTTAAGAACCTTTAGAGATACATACAGTAAGAGAAGATTAAAGAGATCAAACCTTTTCCTTAGTTGTTTTTTCTAAAAATCGACACACGAATTTCCAAAGTGACACAAAGAATCCAGGCATGTGCAAGATGTAGCATTTTGCAAGACGTTCCGGGTAATAAGACTGGAAAAAACATTTAAAAGATGTGAGTTTATACATAGTAGTAAAAATGAGTAGAAGGATATGGTTTACTTGTAAGAATTGAAAGCCAGTGATCAATCCACGAGCATCAAGGTTCTTGTATGTAATGTTTGCTAGATCAACAACAGCTATTAATTTCTCATCTCCTACTTCTTTGTCTTTGACTCCACTAAAAACATATGAACCAAAAGAGCTTTGTAATAGAATCAAAGGAGCAGCGTTGCGGCTAAGTAATGTGTAAATAATACCTTGCGATTGTTTTGTCTAGCACATAAACAACAAACTCTGCAACACCAACCACATAAAACAAAATCAGTTCATAGATACACTAATCTCAAACACAATAGTACTTAATGTCATGAAGGAAACAGATTATATCTAGTGAAAGTAAGTGAAGAGGTGATTGATTACTTTTGAAGTTAGTTTGATCCTTGGAAGGAAAATGTTTGGAGGTTAAGACAAGAACCATAGGGTGTCCGAATTTAGTTGGACCTTGAAGGAAAATCTTTTTAAAATCCAATTCATTCTTAACTTCTGATTCTGAGATGAATCCCATGGAAGCTCTCCACTTTTGCCAATCTACAAACATCTTAGCTGCTTTGTCTGAGTCCATTGATCTTGCCACCAAGAACCTCATCAATGTTGCTTTCTCATATCCCTTTAAGTGGAAAAAAAAAAACAAATTTTGAAGCATGGATTAGATTCTCTACTGTTAGGGTTTACAATGGGACACTAAAACCTAATCAGACGAATCATAAAATTTACAAGAATCAGATAGAAAATTTTCTCAACAGTGTAAATAGAACCACCAGTAAAGCGTAGAACTTAGATTACCTCTGTAGAAGAAGAGAGTTTCTCGACTGATTTTATGAGCTTAGACAAGGCAAGTTCTTGGCTTTCCTCCATGATTAGTGGGCTCTGTGGCTTTCAGAGGATAAAGAAGAGCCAAAGTGTATTAAAGAGAGAACCTTTGTGGTACGAAAAAAGTAGATTGAAAAATAAATAGCTTTGATGTTGACAGAAGACTAGAAACAGACAAGAGATTGGACACTTGTCTCTATCTAAGTGGATAGAAGAAACTTTTTTTTCCCAAGTACTGCATTAAATTGACCAGCTAAAAGTGGGTAAGTTTAAAGCTTTCTCTTTGACTTTATACACTATTGATTTGACACATGTGGCTATGATGACTTTCATTAGGCTCACAACGAATAAAACTGACGATTAAATATAAATGATATAGTCATATAGATAATACAATAATCCAAAATTAATGATAATATATTTGTAAATTCGTAAATTCATACTTGCAAAAACATAGGAAATATTCGAATTTTGTTCATCATTTTAGAATTTTGCAAATATAGATAAAGAAATTACAGAATACAGATTTAAGAGTAACTACAGAATTAATGTTCTCTTTTAGCATTTGATTCTCTCTGAAGACTAAAGGGGAAATTTCCCCCAAGAGGAATTTAAAGTTACAAGAAAGCTACTAAAACCCTATAAAGTTAAATTGGAATCCAAATGGAAACAAAAAAAAAACAGTGATAGATCAGAATGAAAACTGACTTAAGAGAGACTCATCAAGTTCTTTGAAACCTGCGTATACATTCTCAGTCTTGTTCGGTGGCAGAGCTAGTCTCCTAACCTCTGTCATATACCTGTTCGTTAAAACTGATTTAGATTTAATAGAAAAAACAAACCGAATGAAATATGACAGAGAGATACTTGCCTGTTTGCTGCGTTTGCGATCTTATCACGGACCCCTTGGTTAAGAACAGCTTTGTTCTCAAGTGCAAATGAACCGCCAAATATCAGAGAAGACCTGGTTGGACTCGAGCCCATTCGGTCTGACAATATAGACATTGCCCATTCAAGGAGCACCACTAAAACCGAGCGAAGGAGACGGATTCTTAGATTCGGTGATGGTAAAATGGCTACATTGGATAACAGACGGTCATAAGCATTGAGTACAGGTTCAGCTGAACCTTTGCAGGCTGCTAATAATGCTCGAGCTATGTCTTCATCCCCAACATATTCAATGCTTTCTGATCTCTCCTGTATAATTTTATATAGTTTGTATTCAAAGTCAGTTCATAGCATCCTCATGAAAAGAACGAAAAATGTAAGCAAGGTGGAGGAGCTTACAAGGGCAGCTTTCTCGAGGTGGAGGCACAAAACATCGAGTGGTAAAACAACTCCATCGCCAGGATATATATGAGATCCGACTCTCTTGAGAACTGAACAGGCTTCAGCTATACCACCTTGTGAAAGAGCTTGGTCGATGAGTCTAGCCCATGTTTCCCTTATTATGTTTGAATCACCATCACCAGAATAGTTGGCAAAGTAGAGCATTTCCAGACAGATCTGCAGAGAGTAAAGCCAGAAAAGCAAATAAGCAATGAAAAGAGAGCATATTAACATAGACTTGATACTAGCACTGAATCTTTCCCAATTCAACAGTTTAAACTAGGATACTGATGCAATAGTTCTCAGTATGACCTCAAACAGTCATATTCGCTTTGAGTTACGTTCAGCTAAGTTACAGATAGGGAGAAATAATGGCTTTCCTTGTTTCTAAGGTTAGTTCTAGAGAGCCAGTTAATCAAAAACATGGCCCAAGACTCCATTGAACAATGAGAAAATATATGATAATTTATGATTTTTACACTCACCTCCCAGAGCTCAAATGGTACAGCATATTCATTATACAACTGTGTTATGCTTTTAAGTTCCGAGGAGAGCTCCATGGCCTTTTCATTTGCTGCATTTGCTAAGCTGGAATCATCAGAAACACCATCATGTACTGACCCGTTCTGTTCAGCGTCCTGCATGACAACCGAGGACTCTAAACTGGAAACAACAGCTTCAAGTTCGTCTCTGATCTTTATTTGGAACTGAAGAACGGCGAGTTTTCCTTCAAGCAGATCAAGCAACCCACTGTCAGAAGCACCTTGGGCAGAACCTACTAGACCATCGCTATTACTTGCATTCTTGGCCTGCAAAACTGCATGACTAAGGTACTGTCGCCTAAATTCACAAGACAGCAACTCATTAGAGATAGAAAACGAAGATTGAGTAGACGAATCTAGGTAATGTGACTTAGGGAATTCAAGACATAGCATAAAAGAATGTGTACCTTTGTTCAAGGGTAGGATTGTCCCCAGAACTAGCTGCACGTCTCTCTGCAAGCCTTAGAAGCACATGAGCAGCAAGCACATGTTGTCTCTTTGACACGTAGTATTTCGCAAGAAGATCAAAGTATTTTGCTTGATTTGATGAGATCTGTGTTCCTGAGTGTCCAAGCGGAGATGATCCAGAAGATACATCCCCAACCTACAGCATAAGGAGACAATAGTGAGTATTACTATTGAGGCTGCTGAAATTTTAGCTATGGAGGTTTTTAGAGTAACAGGTGGATAAATCCCTAAATATTTACGGGCTGTGCCTCATTTACGTGACAAAAGATCATTCCTGACACCATAAGAATGGAAATGATTTAAGCTTGTAAGTAGCAAACCTCTGATGCAGAATGACTGCCAGCATTCTGGAGAAAAGGTATCAAATCCGGACCTCCATACTCCAGGAGCTCGTTTTCAAGACCCAATTCTATCATGGCCTTGTACAGATACTCCCGGAATACTCTGTCAGTTGATTGCACACCAAGATGAACGATCTGGCATATATATTGTCGACGTGAAGCCTCGTCTAGAGTGGAACTAGCTAGCGATCGCAAGGCACTGGCGATAATCTCATAGCATTGTTTCCGCTGGGCAAGAGCATGCTCTCTTATGGAAGCGTCAATTTGGTCGTTGAAAGCGTCACCAGCAGGATCAAGAGCTTGGGCCTTCTGCAAAGGCAAGCAGACAACAGCTTCATAGAACCTGTACAAATTATTCAGAGTAAATAACAAATAAACAAAAACTGAAAAGAGAGGGAAACAAAATATGCATTATGTGTATAATTGATCCTAAGTTAAGCTGGCTGCTTTGCTTAGGGCTTTGATTTTAGTCATGTGTAAATTCTTTAAGTGTAAATTTCTAGATATATCTCTTTGTTGTTTCTAACTTTGCAAACACATTTTTTGAGTCATATAGACTATCTTTAGTGCAACTTAAAAACCATATTTGGAATATTCTTGCTAAAACGATTGACTGCCACTAAAAATAAAAGCTTTAACACAAAAATAACACCAAAGAAAAAAAACCAAGATTCATCGAGTAATGATCACAAAATACAACCAAACAAGTGAGCATACATCTACTTGAATGAAAAACTAACCTCAATTCCTCAAAACGTTTGCAGACAGTTCGGAGATCTGCAGATCCGGGGACTTTACTCAAGAAACTGAACGCCTCTCTAGCAACATTCTCCTTCTCTTCACCATCAGAAGTTAAAGCAGCTCTTTCAAGACGTTCAACAGCTAAGAAGAATTTGTAATCAGATTCCTTGAAGTAACTTGGGCAACCTTCACGCAGTCGCCCACTAATATCGTCAACTGTTCCCCTGCCATCTGAGCCAGTATAATACTGGAGCAACAATAGTATCAAATATAAGTTAGTGAATCAAAACATAGGGACGAGGAGACGAAGGCAAATTAAAAGGGTGGTACCTCCATCACGGCAGATATGAGCCTTGTTGCAATTTGGTCACCTTCTTCAGAACAAACTAGCTGATGAAATGTTAACAGAACTAAAGCTTGCTTTAAGTTTGTGTCAAGCCCCTGAACTAATCTACCAACATGATGTTGAGAAAGAAGTTGGAGTAGGAAAAGGGCTTCTGCAGATCTGATAAGCAACTGCCTAATACACTCCATAGCCCTCACCTGCAGAATGGCAAAACTAATTTATGACTTACACAACAGACAAATTAAATAGGACGAAAGTAACGCTAGATTTATAAGAATTTTAAGAAATCTTACCTCTCTAGCAGCCAAATCAGTAGGACTATACGGCAACCGCTGTCTTTTATTTGCTGACTCAACTCCATTGGAATATGCTCCAAATAAGTTTCTAACCATATTCCTCTCAGTAGCTCCCAAATCTGAACCAGTACCATACAAAATAGAGCCGGTGACATCTCCTAATCCAGCAACACACCCATACAGCCCCCTTCTTTGATTCCTTCTAGATCTTAAGAATTTCTCCAGAGATCGAATCTTGCCTTCCAGCACATGCATAGCACTGGTAGAAAGACGACAAATAACTACTCCGCCCTCAGACATGGTATCAGAACTGGTCTTTTTAGACATCACAGAAAGCTCCCATAGGGGAAACAGTAATCTTGATGTACAAAGGCAAAGCCCTTCATAAGCACCAGAGAAAATGGGCTCAGCTTCTTGAACAACTTGGCCCATGCTGAAGCCACCAGTTGCTGTTCTAGTGTTTGACAATCCACTATTGCCATCAAATTGTGGCACTCCTACAATTCTCGGATCCTCGAAAGCCTCAGCTGCTTTGTCGGCAACAATGTTACTAATTAAATCTTCAAAATTTATTATTCGGGCAGCCAACATCAAGCACATGGCAGCTGCTTCGCCTGCTCCAAAGCGTGTGAAAAAATCTTCCAGAAGGGGCCTTGGAGAGTTGGATTCTAGAAGTCTTCTCAAGATGTCAACAGGCCTATTGAAAACCAGTTCCATCATACCCATGGTGGTAAAAACGACAATCTTTCTTCTTGGCAAAATATGCTGGGTCGAAAGATCACCTCTCGCCCAGAGTTTTCCACAAGCCTTTTCATAAGACTCTCCTGAGACTTCGAGTCCACAGTATTCTAGTTCTGAATATAATGACTGAACAGTAACAGCAGTATCAGGAGAGGGGTACACATCTGCTACAAAAAGCATACGGCCTTCAATGGGTAGGGAGGACACAACTTCCCGTAAAGCCCGAGAACTCCTTGAACTTGGCCCTGAACTGCCGCCAACCTGAGAATGAACGCTTGAATCTCTACTAACAACAAGAAGAGAAGACATAGCAGGTGGCGATGAATCTGAAAGGACAAGAGTTCCAACAGAATAGTATGCTGTTTCAATCTTCATACAAAGATCTTCATTAGGAGTTCTACCAGCAATAGAAGCAGCTCCAAAACCAAGTCCAACACCAACCCCCAATGGAGGAGATGGCCTAGTTGAAACCACTTTCAAACAATTTGGAGTCTGACGGTGGTTGTTGAACCCACTGAAACTGAGATTCCCACCACTTCCACTTGCCGAGGTGGAAATATACATCCTCCTACCATCCGATAATGCTGCAACGAGGTGCAGCCACTTAGATTCCAGCATGGACAATGGCGAAATGCTGACTATGGATGGCTTGTTAGATCGACCGGCTGCTGCCGACTGTCGATTACCTTGGCTCACATCCTTCTGATTTAATAGATTCCTTTCTTCTGCCACCTTCTTAAGCGCGCCTTCCCCATTTGGCCCAAAAACATATGCTTGAAGTTTCATATCTTCAGTGCGGGCATATAAAATTTGCCTTTCATAATCAACAACCATCTCTACAACAGGATCAACAGCTCCAAACTTAAATACATTTGGCACAACCCACCTAAAACCATCAGAATTGAGGATAAATGGTTAAAAACTATCAGAAAGAATATAATATAAGTTTTTTTAGAGCAAAAAGAGTTAAGAGATACAAATGGATAGATAAAAGCTTGTTTATCCCAGAATCCAGATTCTAATAGCAGAGGGATCAGAGAAGAATAAAGGACAACGAGAATAACTGTACCTTGAGATCATACTACCTACACCTGCAGTAAGGCACACTTTACGACAACGTTTATGCCAGCCCGAGCCAGTAGTATATAGCAGCTCATATATATGACCATCGCGTCCAGCCATGAAAATACGACCTTTATTGGTACATGTTACGCATGTCATGGTTACTCCATCTGATGATATTATATAGTCAGGTAGAGGCTGTAGTGAAATCTCAGCATAAGGATCTCTACCATCAGGACCTTCAGTGCAGCACACTCCAACAAGAACCAACTAACGAGAAGTAGAGTTTTTATCAGAAAAATCAGATACAGTAGAAAAAACTAAAGAAAGTTGTGTAAAATTGTAACCTCAACAGGAGTTGCTAGCACCAAAAGATATTGAATAGCTTCAACAAAAACACCAGGTCTACATTTGGCTAGACCAACAGCACAAATAGCCTGCTCTTCCCCACTATACTCAGGACATTGCCCATCCCTAGTTGACATACATTTATCAAAAACAAAGAAACTGTATAAAAAACAAAGCATCTAAAGCTTCTAAATTCCCCTGTAACTAAAAGGAAAAGCCAAATTTACCTTTTGTCAAAACGCCAAAGGAACACAGAATTGTCAACAGATGCCCAAGCTCGTCGAATCTCTGGAAAAATTCCACATAAGGCCGTCCCTTCACCGCCGGCTGTATTATACCTCTCAATAAGTACAGAAGGCAATTCCCAAGTCTCACCCACCTCTATCAACGGCGGCCACTGTAACAAAACCAAAACATCCATAAGAAAAAGCTCAACTTCTATAAATCCCTCATCTTGTAATACCTAGATTCAGCTATTTTTCCTTTAAAAACGAGCTAATTAAACTTCGAATTAAACAAAATCAAGGAGTAAAATCGTTCCAGAAGCTGACCTCTCTGGGATGAGTCGAGTAAGGGTGACTAGCATATCTAGAAGCTTCTAAAGCTTCTTCTAGATCGAGCTGCGATGCAGCTTCTCGGCCAATACGGTCACCAACGAGAAGTCCAGCGTGCGTTACATCACGCATAGCAATCTCCTCGTCTTGTGACATCTTATTCGAAGAAGAATCAACACTACACTAAAACGAATCAGAATAAAAGAAAAAAAAAATACGAGAAATTTTTGAATTAGAGAACCCTAGTGTATTCGTTAGGAGAGAGAAAAACCAAAACCCTAAGTCGAATTCGCAAACCAAGAGAGCGGGAACAAGAAAGCGAACCCTTCAAAAATTTCGGAGCGAAAAATCCGATTGGAGAAGACGAGAAGGAGAAGAGAAAAAAAAATTAAGCGTCTGGGAGCAAAAGCCCACAGTGAAAGAGGGTTTATTAATACGGAGGGTTTCTCGGGAAATCGATTTGTGGCCTTTCCTTTCCGACAAACAAAAAAACCCAGTCGGATCTAACCTTTTATGTCCCGGGTCGGGTTGAATACTATTTTGGACGAAAAATATTTCCATATTGGTAAATCCCGGTCAGGGTTTATTTTACAAATATATATAGAATAGTTTTGGAAAAATATATAAAGTCACTTTTGAAGGTGATTAATAAACAATTTTCATTTAGTATTTTCTACATGCTTTTTAACCTTACATTATCCGGAAAATAAAAAATATAACAACAAAATTCAATGGTGATGAAATTAAAGGATAGATCAAACATGGTTAGAGTTTCAATATTTATGATTACATAAATACTAGTTTTCGTTACTTAAATTGTTGTATGAAAATAACTGCCAACATGCAACTGTAATTTAAAACCAGCATGGTTTATGTTAGCTAAATTTGTTCTAGTCCGTATATCTTTACTTTATGTTAGCTTAGCTATTATAATGTGTACTTCGTTGAACTACCCTATCGAGTCAAAACTTAAAACCATGTTTTTGTCTTAATTTGTCAATTGACCTTCTTTCTATTGTGAAACCATTTTTTATTTAAGCATTTTAGCATATGATAACAACTCATGTGTCAGTGTGTCATACATTTTCAATTGTCCTATGATCTATCTCTCAAAACCTAAATTTTTAAAAAAGATCATTCCTTATAGATACAAGAAAAGTTTTGAGGAATTTGCAGGTGTATTCCTTAGAGACTCAAAATTTCAAGCGATGACACAAATAGCAACGAATATGAAGTTAAGTGTCAAGCTCTAATGTTCCCAAAGGACAAACTTAGTACCTTCAACAAGAACGTAATAAAAAACTTTTTAACTTATTGTTTATAAATAATGTTAAGTGTGGTTGGGAGCTTGATGAATCTGTAGAAGAAGCTGGAGTTATTGGAAACATTGAGGTCACCTAATCACATGCATGATGAATTCAATTTATACTTAGATCGATCTCCTAAGTAAAACTACATGTTTCATTTAATAAATTGGCAGTTAAATCTCATAAACATAGTAAAATACATGTCATCATGATTCGTGACATCCGAATATGAGTATAAATTATATAGAAAATATACATGTCATCATCCGAATCATACAAGTAATTAATAAATATTAGTTTGGCCACGTGGTGATGACATGACCAACATGATTGATGACATCACTGTGGAAAACTCGGATGTTCCACGTCTTATGTCATCAACTTTGTCGGTACAAAGAAACAAAAAAAAACACAATCAGTGGTAAGAAAAAAAAAACTATTTCGATTTTACGTTTACAAATTTACAATCTCTCAACCAAACCAAATCAACGTTTGTATACTGAGTTGATGATAATGACACGAAAGTTGAATAGTCCAGCTTCACATCCTTGACCCGAATATTAAATCAATATAATCAATTCTTCTCCACGTTAATTTTTCAACATTTTAGAATATATAAATCTTGTATTTTTCTTCTATTTTAAGTTTAGACTAGTCTTCCTATTAAGATCCCATACGAAACCCATATATATTGTCTTCATTTTTGTCACTTTGCTATTGGCATGTTTATACTTTTTGATAGAATAAATATTAATGACCACATTTTTATAACAAACAAACACATTACACAACACACAAAGAGGATTAATCAAAAACCTCGTTTATTACATATTACATAAGAGATCAATCTTAACGGGTCATGCCACCTTGGAAGACCGGAGCACCCATCGCCACACCTTGGTTCTGCTGCCTCTGCACGTTTCCAGCCCATCCTACACATCATTTTTGTATGAATGATAATGTTTTCGGATAACACAATGCAAATGAAAAAAAATATTAGTGTAAAGAAATAAATACCAAGAGACATATCGAAGCCACGGATCTTGAGTTCACGGTATTGTTGAGTTAAAGCACAAAGCTCACAGCAGAAATGTTTAAGACAATCTCCACAATCATCACCTCTGATATTGTATTGAGCTCTCATCTTTTTACGATAGAAACATGAGTAGATACATCCACAACCCGTTACAAAACTTATTAACGTATATAATGCTCCAGCCGTACCACATGCTGAAAAATTTTATAACCCTAATTATATATATCGTTATTATATATAGTAAATATATCTATGTTGATTTATATGATAAGTATAAACTTACTTGTGGCTCCTTGATCTACAATATCAGCGATTTGACCAAATGTAATACATGGA
This sequence comes from Leavenworthia alabamica, assembly GCA_000411055.1. Classification (NCBI taxonomy): domain Eukaryota; kingdom Viridiplantae; phylum Streptophyta; class Magnoliopsida; order Brassicales; family Brassicaceae; genus Leavenworthia; species Leavenworthia alabamica. The sequence goes on from ASXC01024015.1 coordinate 31,256, forward strand.
CACCAGCATGTTATACAACCTGTCCATTTATTTTAGTTGTTTTTCATAAGAAGTGGTAATGAAAAAATAGAGTAAGGCAACGATAGAGTTATTAACAAGGGTAAGAAAGGAGTTTAATTTGATTATTACAGTTTGAGAAGTCAGAGAAGCAATCACAGAAGCCTGTGGACCAATCTACTTCAGGTTGAGGCATGGCTTGAACGTGTTGAGGCACTGGTGCCATCGAGATAGAGAGATACTAACGTTTAAATGAAAATAGTATGTGTTTAGGTCTTGTATCGAACTTAAGAAGAATGATGCTTGTATTTATAATTATTTATTTTTGCTCCTTGGAACCTTGGTGTAAGTTGCTTCTCTTTGTTTTATCTTCTAAGAGTTGACACTTGACCCAAACTAGTTTTAGTAATTTCCATGAATTTTCCTATATTTTTAATTTTAGAGGAATCTATTTTTATTCTGCAGTGGATGATGTGTTGATAATTGATATACTGAAACATGAAAATTACACGCACAAAAAATAGATACAAAATAAAAAGTGTTTCCATCAATTTCACACAACAAATTTAATTTAATTTTAAGAATTAGCAATACATGGACTTGGAAAGATGATCATGAGTCTATGACTATACAACTATATTTAGATTTAGAGCTACACAACTATAACTCTAAATATCTAAATCGTTTTTATTAAAATATCTAAATTAAAGACTTCATTTTAAACAGTCAACGCTACTAGGAAGAAAAATAAGACTTTTCTAATTGCTTAACGTATATGTTTTACCAATTCAAAGTCCACGCGTTAAATATGATCGATTTTGAATTTTTATATAAATGAAAATTTTAAATAAATAGTTATATTACATGTATAAATTAAATAACCAAATCATGTAGAAGATGTCTCATGGCACGCAAATGACTATTCCAATTTCTCATTGTCATATGACTCATATCATTGACCCTAAGTTCTTATCCAAGTCCACGTCAATCATTTTGCAAATAAGGGTTCTAATTTTTCTACATTTTACTAAAACAGAAATAAATCATTATTCAATCAATAAAAATTATAAAATTATAATTTCTGAAATAAGAGTAAGAAATAAGATCGGTTATATTTCTCAATTACAAGAACGATTAATATATAAATTAAAATAATCAAAACTGTCCATTATACATTATTGAATACAGATAGTTAAGATTAATAATTCAGAATACTTATATTATTTTGTCCTATATATATATATATATATTGATCAAATTAAACCAATTTCTTGACCAACCCTTGCCACCCTGTAAATTAACTTTGCTATGGGCAATCTAAACAAATATAACAACTTTTTTCCTTAATTATTAATATCATTAATTGATAATGAGTGACAACTTATTTTATGAGCCATTTAAGCCTTTAATAAATACTACAAAAAAATCTTCTAACAAATTATCAATATACATCTTTTAACAAAGTTAAAAATGCATGAGAAATTACTATATAAAATTTTCACAAACAAAACACTTATATTTCCACAAACCACAAACACACTAGATATATAAAAACTTTTCGAAAATCTATAACAAACAATATTTAAAATATTATGAAATAAAATACAGAAGAGAATAAAATAAAATCAACACACACAAAATATAACAATTACAATGCACACGCAATATAAAAATTATCTCATCATACCACCTTCCACAACCGGGGCTCCCATTGCACCACCGGCGTTTTGACGTTCAACGTTTCCATGCCATCCTAATAAGCTAACTTGTTATATTAAAACAAATCAAAGGGACAAAGCTTTTTTATTCAACAAATAATTAAATACAAATAAAACAATACCGAGTGGGACATTAAAACCGCGGTTGTTGAGTTCGCGATATGCTTGAGTTAAGGCACAAAGCTCACAGAAGAAATGTCGTAGACAATCTCCACATTCACTACCCTTAATATTGTATTGTTGTCTCATTTTGGTTCGGTAGAAGCATGAGTAAATGCGTGCAAATCCGGTTAACATTGTTATTAACACGTACATCGCACCAGCCGTACCGCATGCTGAAATTAATTAACGGTTAAATATTTATACCAATTTGATTTTGGTTCGGTTTTGATCGGTTAATAATTGATATGGTTATGACTTATGAACTTACAAGTGGAACCTCGGTCCACAATCTCTGCAATTTGGCCAAAGGTAATGCAAGGACACCAAAATGTTATACAACCTACATAAACAATTAATAGATTTGTTTTTTAACAAAAAAAATATTAATAGATCTGTAATATAAAAAGTATAGCATAAAACTTATAAATATATATATTAATATAGAGTAATTTTTTAATACTATTATTTATAGTTTATGTGACAAAATTACATTATTTTTTTAATTAGACATAAATATCATTTTTATTAAATTATATTTTTAATTTAATGTTAGGATTGAGTATTTAGTGGTTGGGTTTAATTTATTATTATTTGGATTGAGTATTTAGTGGTTGGGTTTAATATTCATTGTTTAGATTTTATGTAATTTTTTAAAATATAATTATTTTTTAATTTAATTGAATTAATATATGGTAATTTTATGTTAAATTAATTTTTATAATATTTGTGAAAGTTAAATTTAATTTGGTAGTAATATAGAGAATTGATGGACCGTGTATTTATATTTTGTTAAATCTTTAATTTTTGAATATATCTTATATAATTAAAGGTTATTTATAAAATGAAGAATAAATTACAGTTGGAGCAGTCGGAGAAGCAATCACAGAAACCGGTGGACCATTCGCCGTCGGCTTGAGGTTTGCCGCCATGCATGCCTTCAACTTCCATCACTTTGTTAATTCTTTACTCATTAACTTGAGATAAATATTGAAATATGTAATTCTATCATGTTCGGCGAAAAATGTTAACAGTGAAAAGGCTGTACGTGTTGTCTTTATAAATGATAATACTAATGTAGACAGTGGCCGGAGCCAGAATATTTAGCCAGGAGTTTCATAAATTTAGTTTAAAATAAAAAAAATGTTTATTATAAATAATTATTTCAAAAATAAATTTTGTTTTATCACAATGTAGTATATAAAACTAGACGTGAAAACAGTTAAATTATAGAGAAGTTTAAAAAGAAAACAATAAGTAAAAATTTTGTTTAAAATTTTATTAATATAATAATGTAGAAAGATATAAGTTTTTATATAGAAATTAGAATTAAAATAGAGTAATTCCCTCTAACACCATTAAATGTAGTTTTTTGGACAAAATTACATTAACTTTTTATTTGGACATGAATATCATTTTTATTAACAATATATTTTTATTAAAAATTACATTTTTTTATAAAAATATATTTTCTATTTATTGTTAGGGTTTAATGTTTGGGTTTAATATTTATTATTTAGGGATTAGGATTTAGTAATTTTGGTTAGGGTTTAGTATTTAGTCTTTGATTTTAGTATTTATTATTTAGGGTTTAAAATTTTGATTTAGAGATTAGAATTTAGTATTTAAGATTAGAGTTTAATATATAATGTTTGAATTTAGTATTTATTGTTTAAGATTTATATAATTTTCTTAAAATAAAATTTAATTTCTAATTTAATTGAATTATTAAATGTTAATTTTATTCTAAATCAATTTTAGTGTTATTTATGGAATATAAACTAAATTTAATGGTATTTAAGAGAATTGCCCATTAAAATATGAACTATAAATATAAATACTAGGAAGAAGATTAAAAAAAGGTGAAGCAAATATATAGAGAGGTTAGGGTTACTACATTTAGTTTTGTTTTAAATTTACCTATTAATTTAGATATTTTTCAGCTTATTTAATATGTTTTTTATTACAGAAAAGGTTAATGAAATTTTATAACTAAATCGTACATTTATAGATATCAAAAATGTTGGTTATTATTATTTTAAAAACTTAAAAAAGGGATAGAAATCTTATGATAAAAAAAGAAATTTATGGGTGTCAATTGAGATCCACACCCTAGCTACCCATGTACTTTAGCCACTGAATGTAGAGTTCAAAAATACAATAATATATAACAAAAAAATAAAGATAAAACTCACTTAAAAACATAGCTCCTACAACGAATTAAACAACGTTTTCACTGTAGATGAGATTCATGTAGCCAAACTAAACTGCTGATTAATATGTAAAATTGAAACCGTCCTTTTTTATTGTGACACTATTGGCTATGTAGCCACCATGTCGTGTGTTATGTGATCATATATATTATTTTCCTGACTTCATGTGTAAATAATAACTATCGACCTATATAAAATTAGAAACATTAAATAGTAAAAGTCTCCATACTGAAATCTCATAGATGCTAAAAGGCAACTTACTTCGTTATACAAACTTGTGTACTTTTTATATGAAATTATATACAAACACCATGAAAACTATATAATTTTAATTATTTTTTCAGTTATAGCATAGCTTAGACAAAAATTATTTTTTATAACTGAATAGTTTTTGGACAAAATAAAAATAATGTGTTTTCATTCAACATAATGCATAACAGATCTCTCTTTTTTCGCCACGTTTATTAATAGATCACGGCTTAACTCATACCCAAATATGAGATTGATTGGTTATGTTAATCCAAGCCCAAGCATACAAGTTATCTTGACATAGATGAATGATTTAGATGTTTACTTATTAAATCCTATCTGTTACATGTAATATTACAATATAATATGTACATATATAGTCGGCTACCTCCCCACTCTACTGTCGCATTAGCATACACACTCATTTTCATTATTAAACATTTACTTTAGGAAAGAAATTAACCAGTGTTAATAATTACGCGTGCGGATATATTCTTATTTAGTAAAGTTAATGAGAGTAGGCGAATCTCCACAATCGACATACTCAATCCGTGTTTTGGTGACGTACGTTTCTCTCGTGCTTGAGATTGCAACTGAATTTGTCTACCCAGAAAAATCTCACTTGCGGCCGTCTTTTTCCGACATCACTTGCGACGGTTTTATTATAAGTAATATATTATAAGACAAGTTATAGTATACAGTATAATTTATGTTCACAGTTCATACTCACATGTTAAATATAACATTTACATCACGTAAAATGCAAATGTGTTTCTTACCACATATATTGCGTTCGTTTTCTGTTTTATAATACAATTTTATGAAAAATACTGAACTTTGTTTTTTTGCCGACCACTAAAACGTGATGATTTTAAAGGAGAATTTTAGAGGACAATAATATTTGAATATGTAAGAGATAAGTGATAACCATAAAGAATGCATTTTCTTTTAAGGTCCGGCTAAGAGTGAAACTACCAAAGCTTTCTTTTTCACACCAACCACAAAATAATATAGTATACACTAGACAAAATGATTAGTGGCAATCTTGTGATTATAATAATCATTAATGGTCAAATCATTTCATTCCTCAATGCCTACATAAACCCACCAAGCTCTCATGTAATATGGAACTCGGAAAAACAAATATAGAGTTAAAATGGGAAGGCAGCATTATACGACGACGTTTCTTTTATTGTTCACCTTACTCTTCATTTTCAGGACAATCTCAGCCGTTCGTTTCCCTCCGGTAGCAGCAACAACCAACGACCTAGATTTCATCCGTACGAGCTGTAACGCAACGCTTTATCCTGACGTCTGTTTCACGTCACTAGCTGGCTACGCCTCTACCGTCCAATATAATCCTGCGAGGTTAGCTAAGCTTGCCATCGGCGTCTCTCTTTCCCGCGCAAAATACACTACGAAATACCTCTCCAAAGTCTCACGCTCTGAAGTCTCCTCTGCCCTCCGAGACTGCGTTTCCAACATGGGAGACGCGGTGGAGCAGATGCGTGGCTCCCTAAAGCAACTCAGAGAGATGAACCACCGTCGTCCCGGAGCGCCGTCGTTTAAGTTTCAGATGAGTAACGTTCAGACGTGGATGAGCGCGGCGTTGACGGACCAGGAAACGTGTACAGATGGGATCACGGAGGAGATGGAAGACGGAGAGACAAAGACGGCAGTTTACGATAGAGTCACCGATGTCAAAAGATTCACGAGTAATGCACTTGCTCTCGTTAACACTTACGCCAATAATGGAGCCTAGCTAAGCACACTTACGCCAACAATGGAGCCTAGCTAAGCTACATCTTTAAACGAAGTTATACATACTTGCATATAAACTATATAATATGAGTATGCTTAGTTTTTATTTTTGTGTATCTTAGGCTCTTAAGTCGAGTTTATGTGTGTTCAAATTATACGTTAGTTTACGTTTGAATGTATTAGTACATGTCGTATGTGTTTATATTCATTTTACTATATGAGTGATGGATGAATAATTTGGATATATGATACATATCTAAGGCCTAAGGATGTAACAGGCGATGAATTTTGGGCACGGGCAAGGGAATTAGGACCCGTGAGATGACTAGAACATTTGACTACGACTAAGTTGGACCCCTAAATTTGTCAATATATGCCCCACTCAAATCTTTACAAAAGCAAAGTTATGACTTATGTGACTTTTGTCCTTTTTGTTCACGGACATGTCAAATAGCCAATGTGCAAATCACATTTTGCTATTTGTTATTTTTGAATTATGCCAATTAATAGAAACCAAATACAGCTTTGATTTCTTTTGGATGTTGGACAACATATATTTATATGTATAAATATATAATTTCTTATACAGTTTTTGAAACGCATATATATATTAATAAGTTTATCATTCGCCTTTGATGTTTTTATTGGCGTTAAGATGGTAAGAACAAGTGTGGAAAATCAAATTAAAGAAGTGATTGAGAGAACTAAATTCCACATAACACATGCGAAAATCATAATGATACATTGTTAATAAAGTCTCTAACGTTACTTATACATATTGAACGCATCAAAGGACTAAGCAACAACACACATTATTTATAAATCTACTTCTTTCTTAAGCTAAAGCCACTCTCTCTAAGAGATTCCATTTTCAGTTGCGTAATTCAACACCCAACCGGCGCAATCACCGTCGTCTTCACCTTCGGAGGTCTCCCACGTCCTCTACGTTCACCCGTTGACTGAGCTGAAACCGGCTCCGCTTCTGTTAGTGGT
>ASXC01024016.1:0-40778 GCA_000411055.1 Leavenworthia alabamica
TCCTTACAGAAAGAGATGCCTCGAGCACGAGCACTCCAAGAGTTTCTCCGGAAAGATCTCCGGCTCCGGTCACAGCAAGTGCCATTGCAAAAAAAGGTATTATTACGTCACCCACCTGTCGCGTTAACTACTACACATCATTTAATTTCAAAATTTAAACTCTTAGTTGACTATTATTATTAATTAATAATTCAATGAGACCAATTATATTCCCGGTTTAGTAGTACCTTCCCGGTTATCTATCTAGTTGCTTAAATTTCGGTCATATTTTGGGATTACCCGACAATGACCTGCGAGTTGACTGTTGACTTTTAAAACCCAAATACACGCTGTTCAGTATAGCTAACCCAGCGCACGTTAAGGCGTATTTTTCTATTATTCGTTAACTAATATTTATTTTATTATTATTTTATTTAGTAAAAAAAATCGAATGAAGAGAGCCGTGAGAGTACCGGCGATAAGTTCAAAGATCGCCGATATTCCACCGGACGAGTATACGTGGAGAAAGTACGGACAAAAACCGATCAAAGGCTCACCTCATCCACGGTAACTATCGTACACCCTTGTATTATCAACCGTTGGATTATGTTCGTGATCTATAGATCTAACGGTGTTTATTTGTTTGTTATGATCCAGTGGTTACTACAAGTGCAGTACATTTAGAGGATGTCCAGCAAGGAAACACGTGGAACGAGCTTTAGATGATCCAACGATGCTTATTGTAACATACGAAGGAGAGCACCGTCACAACCAATCTGCGATGCAGGGGATTATTTCTTCTTCAAACCATAATGATTTGGTGTTTGCCTCAGCTTGACTTGTATTTTTTTTTTGGTCCTAGAGTAATTGATTTGTAAATTTTTTGTATTAATTTTTTTAATTAGAGAAATTTAGTCCTGGTTCAATATTTAATATTACTAGATTATCAACAAATATGGGTATTATTAGATAAAGCCTTAGAGGTTATGAAATTAATTGCACACCAATAATATAAATTCAGATTCGTCATTTTATTTTCTTAATTCATTGTTTTTTAATTAATTCAGATGAGTTGGTAGCCGTTGGATAGTATTCGACAGTAAAGTTGACTATGGATTCTTAATGAGTTGGTTAGTTAGGTGTTGAATAAATGTGAATTTAATTTATAAAATTATGTGGTGAGTTAAAGACAAGGTCAGGGTCAACTAAATTAATATTTCTTCTGTCAAATTGTCATTTGTTATTGACTTTAAAGTTTTATATGAAATATTATTGTTTGACCATTTTCTATGTTACTATTTCAACAAAATAATGGGAGACACAAGCAATAACATGTATACAAAGACGACCACACCATACTATGTGGTACAAAACTCTCAACTTAAGATTTGCAAGGAGCTTGAGATCCTTTTGATCACTACAAAAGTTCATCTGTCTTTATTCATCAAGACATGTCTCTTTACTTTGGTAAGAGTCTACGTGGACGGTGACTACAACTTACAAAAGTGTGAAGACAAGTCTTGTCTAAAGAACAAGTAGAATAAATTATTCCTTGATGCCATATATTTTTGTTTTGGTCAAAGAGGTCCTAGATTTACATGGTCAATATGTGAGAAAAAGAGATAGAAATGTTATTTTATTAGTTAGTAAAAATTATATATATTTGACTCGGCACAAACATATGCTTTTCCAAGATTGCTGCTCAAGCTGGTATGCTCAAGTACATAGCCAACACTAAGTCAGGTTCTGTTCATACATAAGACCTAGAGATCAGAAAGGTTCCAAGATAATCAACTTATGGTTGAGATTCTAAGAATAATCAAAGCTATTGAGCAGAATCTAGATGTGTGGATGAAAACGTATCCAGATCAAACACTTGCTCATTTCTTTGGTATGAACAATCACTGGCTTTTATACAAGAATCTAAAGAGTACGAAGATCGGAGATCAGTTAGGAGATTCATGTCTAAAAGAACATGAACAGTACTAAGATTACTACAACACTCTCTTCTTGAGAGACAGTTGGGGTAAGCTCTCAAGCCATTTGAGCAGAGAAGGACTTATACTATTCTCAGGTCAGGTGGACATGCCACGGCTCGTGATCTTGTTAAGAAGAAAAGACTTAAAGTATTCAATGATTCGTTACATTCAATAATTAATTAGGAATAATAATTAATTAATAATGACACGTAAGCGATCATTTGTTTCATGTCATGACACGTAATGACATGAAATTAATTAATCATATGGTAAACGATCCTTTTGCATATACGATTTTACGTATAAAATTTAATTTTAGAAAAAAATTAAATTATATGGTAAATTAGATATGCACATAAAAAGCAATATGTTTATTTATAGTTAAATAAATAACAAACTTGAAAAAGAAAAGTTGCTATTTAATATAATAAATACATAATTACTATTTTTAAAATTTTGAATTACCTAATTAAACTCGCTTACGTTAAATCCACGTAGATATAATTACATTGTCGATTAGTTAATCTTATCTGGTTTCACTAATCCATTAATTTTCCTTTTTAATAAAAAACTGAAAATTCAATAATTAGTTTGGATAAGATTGAGTTTGTTTTGGGTGTAACAACGTCCACCGAACTATCGGTACATAGACAGCATCGAATTTGAGACCATAACCCCGAAAACTCCGGGTAAGATCCGACACATAAACCAATCAACTATTGCCACGTGATCTTAAAACGTGTCTAACGTCAAGTCACCGTTAACGTCCTTGTCACGTATAAATACACGTATTCGTATTTACGATTTTTTTTAATCCTTTATATTCACTCTTATCCGATCGGTGAGAGTCTCTGTTTCTCTCATTTTATTGCTTCTTAACGTGCGCCTATTGGAGCTTCTTAACCTACGCGCATAGCTGATTGATGACAGCTGAGCTTGATTGGTGGATAAACAGGTGGAATCGAGGTCGAACAGGTGAAGGCTAGAAGAATAGAGATGGAGGTTTTGGTTGGTTCTACGTTTGAAATTGGTACGGTTAAAGATCGGACCGGTGTTATGAAGCAGGATATAGGTGTACCGACGGCTGTGTGTAGCAGCGATGGAAGCAGGATCGGGTTAAGGAGAGGTGTTAGATCTCTGCCGGAGGAGTTATCGGAGAGTTCGTCGTCGATAGGAGAAAGTAGCGAAAACGAGGAAGAAGAAGAAGAAAACGACACCGTTTCGTCATCACAAGGAAGATGGCTTAGCTCGTTCAGTTCCTGTTTGGAAGATTCTCTTCCTATTAAGTATGTTTCTTTTATCAAAATTCCAAAAATAAAATAATTAAAATATTTTTTGAATATATTCGATTTAAATCCCCAAAAAATAAAAAATAAAACTATTGATTTCTGATGGTTAAGGTTTTGTTTTTTTTTTAATTACAGGAGAGGATTATCAAATCATTACATAGGGAAATCAAAATCATTTGGGAATTTAATGGAAGCAAGCAACAGTAAGGATCTGGAGAAAGTGGAGAGTCCATTGAACAAGAGGAGAAGATTACTTATTGCTAATAAATTAAGAAGAAGATCATCATCTTTGTCCTCTTTCAACATCTACTCCAACATTAACCCTAATTCCATGCCTTTACTTGCATTGCAAGAATCTGACGAAGACGATGACAAATACAACAATGATGATGATGATGATTACAGTAGTGATGATCAAAGTAGTAAGGTTCAAGGGAAGAGGATGAAAAGGACGAATAATATAGATTTTATGGTTCAAACTCAGAGCTGCTTATGCTTAACTAGTTTTCAAGATGATGATGATCCATAAACGTTGTTTATTTCTCTTGTGTTCTCTTTCTGTTTCAGGAATTTTTGTTGACAATAAATGGTAGAAGATTTAACAGAAAGAGGAATATATTAATTATAGATTTATCATTTTAATTGAATTTTAAATTGTATTAAACATTTTTATCATTAACTATTAATAATGCATAAATCATTATTTATCATTCCCAACATTGTACTCGAATCCATAAAAGAAAAACCAACAAAAACGACTTTATAGGAAAAAAAAAGCATTACCTTGCGAGCCACGTTTCAAGCCTGTGAGAATCCATCAATATGGAAACGGTATTTATACCGGTTAAGAAATGTGAGGATTTAACCATTTATGGATTTGAATAGGATAATAATAAATAGTTTTGTGAAGATGTAGCTAACCTTATTTATTATTAGCATTTTGTTTAAGGGTGATTTTGTCACCAAGACTTAAAGCAATCCCTTGTGTCTTGCTTCTTATCCTTATGTAGCCACTTAGTGTTCCATCGTTTTGCTTTTCGATACTCACATTAACAAGAGCATCTTCACCAAACACACTTTTTGCATATAAATTTGCTGCAAGGAATCCACATTCACCTTCTAGTGCGGATCTGTAAAATGAAGAAGCATTGATTAGTATGAACAGATGTCAGTTTCTAAGGGAAAGAAATAGAAAAACTTGAACTTACAGTGCAGTGAGACACTTCATGTTTGTAGATTTGATAATGTGGTCGAGGAATTCTCTTTCGTTTTGAATCGTGGTGTTCACAGCAACCTGACGAATGCAATAGTAAATGGTTAAAAAACCGAAAAAACTGTAAGAGGTTTTGGTGAATTACCTTGTTTTCCCATTCAAACTCTGCCCACATGGTTCTGAAAGCAACCTCTGTGCAAATAGCAGGGGAGATATAGTCCATGATATCAATGTGTATGTCGTTAAGAACCACAACGTTTCGTTCCATTACATTTGATGTCTCATAGACGATGTTTCCGAATATGACTCCGGTTTCTGTGGACGAGACCTTGATGTTTGCTTTGATATGCATGCTTGTTTCAGGTGCCAAACTATAGTTCTGAGGACGCTCAACGAGTTTTAGGTCACCCATTGTTGCTAACTCTAAGCACAGATTCTGAAGAGTTTCCTTTGTACGATTGATAATGGTGACTTCGAGTGCAATGTCATAGTGGTGTACTGTCACGTATGCTTCAGCGTAAACTGTATCACTAAATCCTGTGAGTTGAATAATGCGGTTGAGTTTGTTAGCATCGTTCTCATCCTTGGTGAATTCTCCAGTTGCCCGCTTTAGGTCATCTTGTACCTGGTCTTCCAACTCAAGTTGACTCATTCCCTGAAAGAAACTTGTCATCAGTATCGATCTACAGACCGAAAGAAATAAAACTATCAACTAAACGAGCATGAGTTGTAGAAAAGTAGACACTGATGTATAAGAACTAAACAGATTGGTAAGGCAAATTCATAAGAAAAAGGGAGTGAAGGAAGGGAGAGTTTATAAAGTAATATCACCTTGCGGCTCTTTAGATGGAAGAAGTCAATGAGATCATCAGGTTGAGCATTAGTTGTTTGAGTCTTTGCTTTAAGTTCCTCCATCTCTCTTAGCTGTTTTTCAGAAATCATCTTGACAAAACTCTGGCGGCAGGATTCTAACCATATCTTTTTCATCTCATCATTCCTATGGCAAAGCAATTTTATGCACAGCACAATCCTTTCATATGAATCACTATCAATAGGATGTGGAGAAACAGGAGATTGCCCAAGTTGCAACATAGAAACCATGATCAGTAAAGCCTGTGTGACTGACTTGTTCACTTCAGTTTTAGATGACTGAACCTCTTCCAACCTCAGAACAAGTTTAGTCAATGTGCAAGCAACCACTGCTCCTAGGAAAAAATCACCAGTTAGAAGCAGAGCTCTCAAATTTCCAGAAGTCAATGATCCTTGAATAACCGTAGGTGTGGAGAATGTGATTTCAGAGGCTGCGCTTTGAGTAGCATAAGTTCCATCAGCAAGAATCACTGGTTTTCTAGAGGACACCATGGCAGAAGAGGTAGGCTGAATCTTCTTTGATGTCTCAGTTGGCTCAGACTCTTCAGAAACAGAGTAAAATGGTAATTCGCCAAGGCATTGTTTAATGGTTGAAATGCCACTCTCAACTTCCGAAAGTGATAGGCAATATTCCCCAATAATCCAAAGTGCACAAGGGCAGACCTTCCCTGCACGGATCTGATAGAATGTGTCCAATAACCTGGTTATGATTGAAACTCTTAACTTCGGATTTGTTTCTATTATCTCTCGAACAAAAGCAACCACATCAAGAGCTGAAGCCACATTGCTATCTCCTAAGAAATCCATTAGAAGATGGACCACCGTGCTTGCAACTTCGGGGAACTTAACTGCACAGGCATGTATTGCTTGGATAAGCATTTGTCTATACTCTCCATTTTTCTCAAGCTCTCCACTCTGTGTCTTCACAACTTCTTTCTTCAGCATTTGAACGACCTCATTAATATTATGAGGAGTAATCAAGTCAAGGGAAATGTCAAGGGTCTTCCTGCGAATATCAAGGTTTGGGCTTGAGAGTGCTCTGAGCACATCTATTATCAACTCAACCATGATATCTCTGTGCAATGACTTAAGCTCATTCAACCGATCAAGCAAAATAAGCTTCACATTGTTGTCACTCTGAGAAAGAAGAAGTTGGCAGTAGGTATTGGCAGCAGCCCTAATAGCAGTAGGGGCAGATGATAGAGAAACCAGTGTCCCAGCACATTCATAGATCACTGCAGAAGAAGTGGCACTTAACAGAGAAATAATAATCTTGATATATTTTCCCTTCTCTGTTGGTTTAGTCTTACACACACTTCGAATCAACTCCAGCACCACCATCTGAAGTGGTTCATTCCAGTCTGAAACCTTGTCAACATTGCTTAGAAGATAATTCACTGCTCGTTCTTCAGCACAGGTAAAGAGCATTAGAAATGCATTTCTCTTGGCAGATGGGTCTTGTTCTGTTGATAGAACTTTCTCGATCATTTCAGGTGCATCCACTAAGAGTTGCTCACCTTGTGGAAGCTTATATATCGACATGATGGCCAGAATTGCATTTCTGCGAACAAATGGATGGCGATGCTCCAGATTTTGCAACACAGATGGAGTCAAAGGCTCCACTATTTCAGCCTCTTTCAACCGGCAGAGAAACCTCAGTGTCACTCCACGAATGTACTCATTTGGATGCTGAAGGTTATTCCGAAGATTTTGGCATATCAAAATCATTTCAGGTAGCACCTTCCCCTTAGAATCTGTTTTTTCAATCAACTCCAGGTACAGCAGCAAAAGCTTTTGGATTATGTGGTCCTCAGAAGGCAGCACATATCTTATTATAGTTATGAAAAGCTGAGGAATGGTTTCACCATTCAGCAAAAGCATAACAGCTTTCTTCATGGCATCAACTTTTGCTTCAACATCATTTCCTTGGAGAGCTTCTTTAATCTCATTGGCAACTGCTGGAGTTCCTTTGTCATAGTGTACAAGCAAGGTACTAGATTTGTCCATCTTTTTCGGTGCTACACAAAAAAGTGAAACAGAAACCAAAATGAAAAAAAAAAACTTATGAGCTCAAATAAAGACGAGAACCATGCAAGAACAAGTATTACAGTAACATGAGAAATATGAAAGTGAATAGAGAATAGGAACACAAAATCAGACTTTCACATGATCACATCCTTACAATTAATTACAAACGTGATGAGTTACATATCACATATAACAAACAAGATATGAAATGGTAGCTGAGTAGAATAACCTTACTAGCTTCCTCATCATATCTCAAGCAAATTCAACAAAAGAAGTTTAAGAATATCCTCATAACTACTTAGCAATAATCTACACCTCTCTACTTAAATTTCCATACAATTAAAGAAGAATGTTTCAAAATTCAAAAATTTTAATTCCTAGCTAAGATCTACTCTCTGTTATTCAATCCATAATTTATGAACAAACATCATAATTTAAGAATAAAAATAGGTAATGTCCAAAGAGGAACAAAAATGTGCAGAACATTGACATATCAAAATCCTCAGATCCATCCAGCAATAAACATCAAATTACCACAACTAATACCAAAACAATAACAAAGCTTCTGATCAATTCAAAACAAAATGCCAAAACTTGCTTTAAAATCTCCAGATTTGATGAGTAACAAACAACTTTACATAGTTCGCAGTCTCACTCAGCTGCACAAACATGAAAATCATATTCCCAACAGAATCGGATCATTCTTCAAACGAGATCAAACAAAAAACGGCCGAAAACATCGACCATTTGTAGATTTTCAAAAAAGAGGATCGATGTCTATGAAATATATGAGTCATATGTCGAAAGTTTAACAGAGAGAACCAACCTCAGTGTACGAGATCTAACGAGAGGAGGTGATCGACTGAATTTCACAGCTTTGGATCTAACAGAGATTTGGATCTCTTGAGAAACAAACACTCGCTCGCATTAAGTGGTGGATTCGTATTCTGTTTACTCGTTGAAATCGGGAACGAAGAACGCAAATCGAGTGAGTTAGCCCAAAAGAAGGGCCCATTGATTGACTGATGAAAAGCCCAGCCCAATAGAAGTTGACAAGCCCATGCTTATATTATGTTTTTTCTTGGATCCGTAACATATGCTTTGGAGAGATTTGATTTAAAATACCAAATCATGTGTTATTGAAACATGAATTTTAAAATAGTTATTGAAATTCAGTGTTATTGAAACATTGATTTTTAAAAGTACCATGAAATCTACTGTTATTAAAAACAATATAAGAATTTGATTTAAAAATTTCAGGTGGGATTTCAGAGGATTTTTTAGTTAAAAATACAAAAACCAAAATCTCATGTTTTTAGGTGAGATTTCAGAGAATTTTTTAACAGAATTTCAAATGCACTCAAATTTAACCAAATCCTCTCAAATCCTATTATAAATCAAATCTTTTCAAATATTTATTTCAATATCTCCCCTTGAAATTGTAGTTGGTGTTTTGGTATTTTGTTTCTGGTTTAGTTTTGGTGGTGTTAATATTGAGTTTTATCCGGATTGAGAAATAAGAACCGAATAAAACCAAACCGTAATTTAATAGAAGAGCTAGTTTGGGCCTAGGAGTCTACGAAACAAAAAAGCCCAATTCTTGACAAAACTCAGAAAGACAGAAACTGAGCCCTATCGTCATGTTACATTTCTGCTTCCTCACTGTCGTAGCTGGACCCGCTGATGTGGTTTAGTTCACTTTTCAGGTCAGCTCATACGAATCCCATTACTCAGGTTTTTGACTTTGATCAATGTAGAAAAAAGTCTTGTAATAAACAAATCCAAGCTATATCAGCTGGAACCAAACTAAGCTTCAAACTTACAACATAAACATTAAAGATTCAGAACCAAAAAAACAGAGTCAGAAGAACAATTCAAGATAGACTCTACAGTCTACTAGAAGAATCCTCCTAATTTAAATACCACAAGAAAACCTAAATAGAATAACTAAGTGATAAAAACACAAACAGAGTGGAACTGAAATCTAAAAGAGATGTCACTTAATCCTACCTCATTATACTGCATTAGGTTTTGCTGTGTACAGCTCTTCTTACATAGTTTATTTGGCCCGTCCTTTGCCTCGACTTCCTCGGCCTCTTCCTCTACCTCGACCTCTTCCTCTTCTGCTGTAAGCCAAGACCTTGGTAGTACCAGGGCTGCTACTTGCTGAGTTTGGTAGAGACTGGTCTCTTGGGAGCCACTCTTCTTCATGCGTACTTGAACTATTATGTGACACACTTGA
Organism: Leavenworthia alabamica; assembly: GCA_000411055.1. Taxonomy (NCBI): domain Eukaryota; kingdom Viridiplantae; phylum Streptophyta; class Magnoliopsida; order Brassicales; family Brassicaceae; genus Leavenworthia; species Leavenworthia alabamica. The sequence continues at coordinate 9,601 of ASXC01024016.1, forward strand.
GTCACTCTCATTGTTTTCATTATTAATCGCACCACCCAAGCCATTCCCTAATGTGGTATCATCACCAAGAGTTTCAGCTATAGGCTGAGAAGCCTCGGTTTCTTCTGGTGGTTTGGGTTTTGTTTGACCTTCCATAGCCACTGGTGAACTGAAAAAAGTAAGGCTTTGCTTAGTCGGAAGAGATGTCATCTAATGTCAAACTAGCCATAACAAGGGGTCTGTTTTTTAAAAGAGGTGCTATTCACCTAGGTGATGAAGATGGGAAACCATTAGAAGTAGGATGTGCTGCTCCTGTCTCATCAGCTTCTTTCAATGTCTCAAACACATCTTTTGGGATACAAAAGTTCCCAGTTGGATCCAAAGTTGCCCCTAGAGCCAAGACAGCTTCATTAATAGGAGCTGAAGTAAATAATGAGTCAATGAGAACCCAACTAAACATCATCCAACACCAAAGGAATTTAATAACACAAAGTCTTACCATTTGTGGGGTCTCCGATAGTCGAGCTAGGTTGGAGGAAGCCATCTACTTGATCACTCAAGTCATTTACACCGGTTCCACTGTCGAATAAAATTAAGAAACATAAGAAGATTGATATACTAAAAAGGTATCTGCCAAGAAGAAAAACAAGGTACAATTTGTGTTGACAAGATAAGCACAGCAAAAAGAACCTTTGAGGAGCAGTATTTGCATCTTCAGATGGTGTGACTCCTTGTATAGAGATAAATGTCTCGTCCAAAACAACTCCATCTAAGCAGAAAACATTAAATTCATGAGACAAGAGTATATAAAATCGAAGATGAGAGATGGAATACACACAAAGGATTAAAGGAGAAACTAACGAGATCTAGTGTATAAAACTCCTTGTGCTTCATCAGCTTGATTAGCTTCTGTAGTCTACATTCAAGTTAAAGACACAAGGTAATAAAACAAAAGACTGGACCTGCAAGTTTCTCCTTGGTATAGAGACACAGTGTAAAGAGTGCTTGATACCTGATTTTGTTCAGAGGTAGGAATGGCTGAATTTGGTAAAACCCCGCTTTGTTCATTCCGTACAACTGAAAGAACAGAAAAAAAAGAAGAGTTACTACATGTAACCAGAACGGAAAATACTTTCATCTTCGTCTCATATCGTTTATTCCTCAAGTGAATAAAGAAAAAACAAAACAAAAACCTATATCAGTATTCAAAGATGCACCATTTCCTTTGAGCATATCAGTCGCTAAAACATAGGGACTTTGTTTAGGTTCCAAGGAGGCGGCACTACTAGGACTTTTAAGCATTTCCTCTGTTGCTTTAGCTCTGACTTTGCGAATTTCATCTTGAATATTCCACGAATGATTAGAACCGGATCTTCTTTTCAGCTGCATATTGGTATCATATGTCAGAATGTATATGAATAAGTTTGAGAGAGACATTAAGAGTATATAATAGAAAACTTTGATTTTTGAAAAGCTGGAAATAGTGCCCAACGAATGACTCGTGATTAACTAACATAAACTATAGAAGTTAAACATGGATATTACTTTTCTCATAAAGCAAGATGAAACAAAATCAGACTTTCAAACAACATTTGACAATAAGAAAGGGATCCACTGCATTGCATTTATATTGGAAAACATAAACTTCTAACCTTGGACGAGGAAAAGTTTCCAGCACTATAAGGAAAGGGTGTTCCTTCTTTAAGAAATTGCATTCCTGTTGACGATGGTGATTGAAACTTTGAATTATTCACAGCCGGAGATCCCCATGGCAGACGAGCTCGCATGTATGACTTGGCCACATCCACAGGTGATCCTGCACGATCCTCAGTTGCCTGGATATTAAGACTAATGGCTGAGATGGTGATCATTGTCTAAAGCACAATTGAAAAGAAACTACAAATGGCGGAATGCTATGAAGAGAAGCTATCAGAAGATGAACAAAAGTTTTAGGAGCACAGAGACTAGATATCACACAAAAGCGCATACCTGCAACAATATGGAAAAGTTAAAAAGCGAGTTTCCAGAACTTACTTTATACTTCGAACTTGATCCTGATTTCTTCTCCTCCAACCATTTTCTTGCTTCCATGACAGCTTTATTGGACATTTCATCAACATCCACATCTAAAAAGAAAAGCGAGAAAATGTTATCACATAGACTGATCCAGTCTGTTTGCACAGTCTACCATCAGTTACATACCACTTGTCAATCCATTGTCAGTATGCATCCCCTCATCAGCATCGGGAACACTGGGATGATCTACAACCCTAGCTTTGATGATATTTATTAATCTATCACCCTCTTCCCTGAAACAACATACACATCAATCACTTTGCAGGATATAATATCAGCTTATATTACGTCACTAAACAAATATCACAGAGACTCTTTAAGCTAAGAGATGTCAATAATAAGACGGATAGAATTGGATGATGTCTAGAAAGCCAGACAAAGAGATATACCCTGCAAATGTTTGTTGCATGAGAAGCTGCTCAATTACATGCTTAGAACTGAGTCCCTGGATAGTTGGTTGCTGGGCATTCAGAAGGTCCTATTCACACAGGCACACATCAAATTCACTCTCAAATAAACTACAATGATATAGCAATCACCGAAACGAATAAGCTGATTAGTAACTCTACCATTGTCTCATCTTCAGTAAAATCGGTAATGTTCTTCTCAACATTCTCATCACCATCAATATCTGAAAACAAGGAAGAGATCAATTAAAAAAAAGACACTTTGAAAGAATAAGACACAAAGCTGGCATGTTTGCTCAATCCAGAACTACATTACAACGCAAATCAAGCAGGAGAACAAGTCGTACCTAATTGAATCCGTAAATGAAAAAAAAATCAAAACTTCAGAATTAATATAGCTTCAGAAATCAGAAGTAACCTAAATAAATAGAGTAGCAGTACATTCACCAATGCTTTAACTGCTATTTAAGTCCCACATTAAAGGAAATGTTAAAAAAAAAAGGATAAGCTTTAAATCAGATTCACATTTCAAATAAAAACCAAAAAAAAAAAATCAATTTTTTCCAAACCCGATACCACAAATTAATCCTATCAAAACTCAAATGAATTCTACATACCTGAAGATGAATCCTCGTCCTCCGAAGAAGATGACGAAGACTCCGAAAACACGACGGAAGAAATGAATTTCCCGGCGCCGGAAGCAATTACGCTGGCAGGTTTGTAAACGAGCCTGGAGATCCAACTAGGGTTTTGCTGGGGAGGATCTCGGAATCTCGGAGCGGGACGGTCATACGGCGTATTGTTGGCGGCGGAGCGACGTTGTCGAACAATTTTGCCTCCCGATAGAGGTTGTCGTACTCCGGCGTCGAAGGAATCCATGGTGAAAGGAGGAGGAAGAGTTCGTTGAATAAAATTATTTAAGTGTTTAAGGAAAATAGAAAATTTGTCGTTATTTTTTGTCGTGTAATTGTTCTTTTTTTTAAGTGAAGGTTAGTTCCTAAATTGCAGGTCTGCAGTTGAAAACAAAAGCAAAACATTAAGATCATAGTTTTTGTAATTGTAATGATATTATGTTTCCATATTTTTAAAACAATATCAGACTTGATATTAGAAACTGGAGTATATATATAAATTTGAAAATTTATTTCAAAATTCAAAGAGATCTGAAATTAAAAAAAAAAAAAGCTTTTTTAAAGTTAATCAGTTGTTGTACTTGTACGTGATTAGTTTTTCGCACCTAAATGGGCCACTGGTGACAGAAATAAAAAAACACTAATGGGCCACTGAAATTTCAATAATGGGCCTGGTTTAACATGTCGTTGCAGAGCGAAAGCTTCATTACAAGTTCGGCTTGCACCGCTACTTATGCCCTAGTGTTAGTACTTGGTAATAAGAGTATGCTTTTAAATATAATATTGTTCAGAGATGCATGTAAAATTAAGAAGAGACAACGACAAAGACTAAACTATCCAAAACAAATTAACCTTTTTTGTTTAGCTTTTGTATTTTGTACAAGGCTGCGACTGAGTAACGTCATAAGACAAAACCTAAAGATAAAATATAAAAAGAAGAGAGAGGTCCAAAAGAAATAACAATGGCTATGTATAGTCTGGTCTGCTTCATTTGATTCGTTTCAATTTCCAGCTGACTGAATCTAAAGCGTAGAGAAAAGGCAAGTTACCTAATTTTCATAGAACCGAGATCGACGCCTTCTTGAACTGTAAAACAGAGAGAAGATAGCATCAATGAAGCAGTGTCTATAATATAGCACAAGAAAGCTACTAAACCCAGGTCAAGACCCTGAGCCACTATGCCAGATATATCACACAACAACGAGAGATGATAAGGCAATTCATCATTCAAACCGTAAGAGATAGTAAATCAAAGAGGAGTTGATGATTCTGACCTTTGATGTATAGCGCCTCTACTTCTGGTAGCTCCACTTGTGCTGATGAAATCATCATCGATTTCTTCTACTCTGAACTCTGGGAACTCTATGGATGCTACTGAGCTGTCATCAGAGTTGGAGTTATCATAGCTAGAGCGACGACTACCTCTCCTGCTCTCGCTTATTCTTGATCTTCTTCGATTCCTGGCATTTCTTATATTATCAAACATTTTATACAGAATACAAGAAGTCCACCAGTTTCCTTCATTGCTAGGAACATACTCAAAGTCATCTCCTGTATCATCATCTCCATATTCGATCACATAGTCTCCTAAAACCACTCCTCTAGGAACTTCTGAGTGAATCGTGCTCAACACATCGATAATTTCCGACGATTGCTGGAAATTTTCCCAATCAAGCTTTCGTGCTGGATCAATCTCTGAAGGACGTGAATCTGGATGTTCTGAATGAGCATGTTGGCGAAGCTCAGTGTAAGTACCCATAAATCTACATCTGTCTTCTTCACAGCAACGTTTTTTATCATCAAGACGAACACGAGCTTCTTCAACAACCAGCCAACCAGTAACTTCTCCTCTACATAGTGGACATACAGGTTTGCAACTTTCTTCTAAAACCTTTGACCGAGGTTCATCAGGAGGCAAAGGTGATGTTGTACCACAGGCGGTAATGAAACGATCCAAACAGTTAGAATGAAGGTGATCTGTATTGCAGACAAAAGCCCGGCAACCATTTTCGTAAGATGAACATTGGAGAAGCACAGTATTGTGTGGGAAATCCAAACAAATGGGACAACTTAAATCATCCCAATTGATCATCAACTGAAACTCTTGGCTACAAAAGGTCTTTGCTTGAAGCTGCTTTTCACAAACAAGTTCCAGTGCCATGAAATAGTCAAAACTTGTTTCTCTAAGATCCGCAAATGAAACAGCTTCGTATTATTCCAAATTTATCAGTTTTTATAATCCAAACCACTTGAGTGACATTACCAGATCATTTTCACAGGGTAAGGTTCCTTGATGTAGATGAAACATAGAGAGACTCAGACTGGTAAGCAATCTACAAATTCAAAATCTGTAAATAAGAATGCAATACAATTCGATGGAAGACTTATAAAACCCTAAAAACCAAAATGATATGGTGAGAAACGATTCAGTCGCTGGTGAAAACACGAACAACACAAAAGGAGAGTGCAACAAATGAGAATCGAATCCGATTCAAAATTAAATAATTCAAAACGGATCCAAATCAAGGAATTGAAAACTCAGTAAACAATCAAATCGAATTAAAAAACTTAAACAAACAGGATCCAACAGAGAATGAAATGAAAGCAAACCTGAGACTGAAAGTAACAACGAAGCTGAAGAAGGAGATGAAGATGATGATGATGGAGTTTGCTTGTGAGGCTTAAGTGTTTCGCAGTTGGTAGGAGAAGTCTACTCTTTTATCTCTCCTCATAATCCACATTATTATTATGTCTACTTTATCAATATTTCAAGTACTAATAAAAATAATAATAAATATAGTTTGCTTATAAATACTACTAGTCTTTTTCATATTACTGTTAAATACTATTAATGGGCTCTTGGGCTCTAATTGGGCCAACGGCATAATTAAGAAAAGCTTTCCCTGCGTTTTATACAAACAAACAAATGTCACTACTAAGGTGTTTGGTTGAGTTCTTAACTATAGTTTTTTAAACTAGTTTATAAATTATAGTTTCACTTTTTATCAGAACTATTTTACCATTTCAAGAAGACTTGCATTTTATTTATGATTTTTCTAATTTATTAATTATCATTTTAATTTAAACGGTAATTATTTATAAACAAGAATATCAATAACTAATAAATTGATTAATCTTCTAATAAATAAATAAATAAATAAAATGTTTAAGCATCAACGCTCGTTTGGTTATCTTTTAGACTTTTACATCAATTGTTGATATTTAGTTAACAATTAATGAATAAAATTTGTTGCCTTATAAACGAAATAACCAAATTTATTATTATGATTAGTACCTATTACCTAAGTAGCTAAACTATACATAGTGTAATTTTAATTAAATGTTTTGATTTTATCAAAAAAAATTAAATGTTTTTTTTATCGACAAAAAAAAATTAAATCTTTTGAAAACGACATATATTGTGAGCATAATAAATTAATAATTGACATGTATTTATTACTGAGTTTTAGATCGTTTTTAAATTCTAAACAATTTTTACTCGAAATATCTCTGTTTTTATTCGTAGACTTTTTCTAATTTGTAATTTATAATGATTTTATTTCAAACAATTAAAAAATATATTCCTCAATAATTTTAAATTAATATAAAACACATATTAAAGACTAAATTATTACCAAATTAGCCATAAAATAATTTAATTCTCAAAGGCCAAGTCTTATTACTACACTCTAAAGATAGAGATAGTAGACTTGGCTAAAGGACTAATTCAGATTTAATTAATATTTCTCCTTTTTACCACTCTCCTACAACTCCATAAATACCAAACTAGTGAAGCCATTGAGGTTTAGCAAAACAGAACAACACACAAGAATGAGTCTCAATACCTCTCTTTCTCTCATCTCCCTAACCCTCTTACTCTTCTTCTCTACTGTTGTTACAGCTGATAACATCACAGTGGCATTTGAGAACTATTCCAACTTCAGCAATATGAGTAACCTCTTCATCAAGACTCAGCTCACTTACCTCATTAGCAAATACCAAACCATAACCATTCTTGCTGTTACCAATGACGCCATTGGCTCCATCACTAACAGATCTGAAGTTGAGCTCAAGGACATCCTCATGACTCATGTGATTCTTGACTATTATGATGAGCTTAAGCTTCAAGGGATGAATGAGAAGAGCATATTGCTCACTACCTTGTACCAAACCACTGGATTAGGTGAAGAAATGAATGGTTTCCTCAATGTTACTAAGTTAAAAGGAAGAGTTTACTTTGGATCAGCTGTGAAGAACTCACCTTTAAAATCTGAGTATGTCAAGACTGTGTATCATAATCCATATAACCTCTCTATAATCCAGATCACTATGCCTATTGTGGCTCCTGGACTTAGCCTTGCCATTTTCCCACCTCCACCTCCACCACCACCTGTTGCTCCCACTCCAGCTCCATCTCCTAAGTATGCTTCAGTGGCTCCAGCTCCAGCTCCATCTCCTATGGATACTGCAACAGCTCCTGGACCAGATAATGAAAACAATTCCGCAGATACACATGTCTCAAAGGCTACACCTGCAACAGAAACACCTGAGGATGATTCTCCATCTCCTGCTCCAAGCGATAATGAGGAAGAAGCTGATAAGGCTGGAACATCATCTAATGCTTGTAAGGCTGTTTTGAGCTTTTTTATTGTATTTTTTCTAGCATTTTTCGCAAGCTTTGCTGCACTCTAATGGATTCAGTTGGTGTTTGGTTGAAACAACAATGGGTTGGGTAGGTGAGACTCAAAACATTTCTTCTGTAGCTTTTTTTAATAGGTAGAGAACATGGCCATTGGAAGTGAACACAAAAAATGTATTGAATCCAAGTATGTTAGAACATACTTTATCCAAGAATACTAAACTGTGCCTGATTCCAACAACAACAAAACACTTCTGCATTGGTTTACTTTAAAGCAACAAGATGAATCAATCTAGCCTTGCAAATACAAGTTAATCCCACAAACTACATAGATACTTTTTCTAACAATCAAACCAATCATGCATTGGAAAACTACGAGACTGCGCATACAGTGCTCATACCGAAACAACAGAAGTGAACCTAACAAATCTGAGATTGCTCTAGAATATCTTAATAGAATACTACTTGATTAATCGATTAACTAAAGCCGAGGAAGAAACAAACAACAGATTCATCACAAGAAGAGCCTATTTGTAGTCTGTAGCTTTCTCTCATTTAATTTTCTTTATGATATCCTCAATGACTTCTTCCATATCAAGAGCCTTCATTGCTGCAAATGGACGTTTCATCTCCTACATAATGAGATAAGCATAATCTTTTAAAAGAATTATAAATTTAGATAGAAAGACAAAAACATATTTTATATTGTATTATGTATACTGACAATACTAATATAAACACAAGCAGTGTTATGAGAAATTGAGAATTAGTACTAACAATAGACCTTACTCAGACACAACAAATTTTACACACAAGTAAGACAAATTAACATATGTTTTCAAAGAATTAGAATTGAAGTTTTACCAAAAGACTGACGAATGTTTTGCCACCTTCCTCTCGGATCTCAAAGCAACCACGCCTTGGCTATTCAAGCACATCAAAATAAAGAATAAGCCATGGAGAAAACTTTTTTTACAAAACATAATGTGACAAATATGCTCTTAACACAATTGTCAGTATCGAGCATTCACGAGTTCAGTAAAAGATTAACCTTTTCAGGATTCAAAGTGACCATGACACCAGGAACAGCTCCCTCTAGACCTTCCTTCACCTGAATTGCCCTTGTCTTGAATGCATTGCATTGTTTACTTCAATAACAATGAGAAAACAAGACATAAGTAGCAGAAGAAATGAATGAGCCAAGCAAACTCAAGAAGAAACCATAGTTGTCACAAGGACACAAAAGCCTCATCAAAACTGTTTAACAACACCAAAGTTTTAACCTTTCTAGCTCAATTTCCAGAAGGATACCTCATTTTTCTCAGGAAATCTAAAAAGTAACAGAAAAAAAACTGTAAATGTATGCATATATAGAAGTTTTACCAGTACTCTATTACAAGCTTGGCTTTTGTGGGGTCCTCAGCCTTGTGATGTTCCTCTTCCTTAGATGCTTCATCTTCCTTCTTTGCCTTCTTTGCTCTTCCAGTTTCAATCACTGACTTCTTTCTCTTTGTTTTCTTCGGAGACTGAAGCTTCACTTGTTTGGTGGCGGATCCAGACGACTTAGCACCGTTTAGTTGAGTCTCACTTCGAGTTCGACGATCCATGCTCCGAGTCACTCTCGACGACACCGTTGTTACAGGTTTTATCTTCTCTTCCACATTTTCCTTACTCTTCCTCGGTGCCATTGTACGAACAGGAACAAGGTTTCGTCGAGACGATTCTTCTCCGTTGAGCAGGTGACCTTAAAGCTTCACTGATGCCTTCCCTTACCGTTCTTACTTATTGAGTTATTGTCTATTGAATTAAACGGACGGTGTAGATTGATCCCTGATGTTTTCTTTTTCTTACAAAAGTAATGAACGGTATAGATCTATAAGGATTACAAAGCTGAACCGTTCAAAACGCTATGCGTTTCTGTTCTCAAGGACACAACTACATATCATTTGTATCCAGAAGAGCTTCGTTTTTTTTCCCTTTTTGAATTATTTTCATTATAGATATACTAAAGGATAAGCTAAAAATAAATTAAAGATATCCCAATATATCCACTTGAAATGAAAAAAAAAAATACACTAAAATACACCAAAGTTTGCTAGATTTTCTCTAGTAATGTCTAATCTTCTGTGTAAAAAAACAGGAAAAAGTATCCAAAACCAACACAAAATAATTAAGTAAAGAAGTCAACACTTTTTGCACAAAGAGTAGAGTCTCTTCTTAAACCCCATCAAACACACCAACTTGAGGCCTTTTCCTTCATTCAACAAGCAACCAATCCGGTGAGCTCATAACCTAAGAAGAGTCCACGGCAAAGGTGTTTAACTTCATAACCTGATGGGATTAATAAGCAACGGATTAAGAAACAGTGAATATGGATGTGACACATAGTCACTTATCTATATATGTTCATATACTCAAAACCACATTACAGTCAGATAACCAACAATTCAATTTAGTTCTGTTACTAACACTAAACATTTCTTCATGACTACATGATTTTCTCCGAGACTGGAAGCTAGAAAACTCAAAACAACTATACTTCTTAGAGAGGATGTTTCTTGAATAGCTTACTTAGTTATACATGTAATTTATGCGGAAACTTTAGACAAAAATGTTCATTCTTGGTCAGAAATCAGAATATGAGAGTGTACCTCAATTATTTTGAGTACGTGGAACAATGAATTTCACTTGTCTGTGTGAGTCCTTTTGGCCTTACGACGACCATGGTGATGAGGGTGTTTAACATGTTTCTTTGTCTTTGTGCTGAGATAAAAAATTATATCAGATATTTCCATGATTTAGAGATCAATTTTACATTGAAAAGATGGGATGGATTAATTAGGAAACTTACCAGAAGAGAGAACAAAGCATTCGGTAAGCAATGTAGATGGGAAATACCAACAATGAAGAAGCCTACAATGTCAATGAATCGATTTTAGATTCAAAGTCAGAGAGGAAAAAGACAATGGAGTCTCAGAATAGATTCTAGATGAAGCTAAGGCAAATACCGCAAACCAAACAAACTCATTTGTAGCAAAAGGCTCTGTCAGCTCATGGCTCTTCAGTTTTCGTTCTACATGGGCTTGCACCTTCACAGATAGCATGTGAATTCTTAATATTAGAAGCCAAAATACTCATTGGTTCGTTCCAAGAAGTTTCAATAACTTAAATATATATCTATAATACTTATAAAGAGTGTTCAGAACTCCACACCTGCTGGTGATAAGTCGTTGCAGATACAAGGAACTCTTTATAGACGATGATCACCTTGGTTGTGTAAGGTTTCATGGCAACCTTCAATTTATCAACATGTGGTTTCGTAGTCGTGGCCACTTGGTCAACATATGGCTTGCTAAACTTTTTGGCCACCTAGAGATTGCAACAGGCATTAAGTTATCATCCGTAAATATTAGCTGAACAATGTGCATCAGACCTTTCAAGGAAAGCACAAACTAATAAAGACAATATACCTGATAATAGGGGTCTACAAGTTCTTGAACTGTGGCAATGTGAGGGGAAACAGCAGTCTTGGATGCATGGTAAGCATCTTTAGCTTTGATGGATAGTGTTCGGACATGTGGCTCGACATGTGTAGTAACAGTTTCCCTGATGGCTGGAATATATTTCTGGAAGTAGTATCATAAAATATAGTTTATATGAGCTAATTATAATTCTAGAGATTGGTGATTCATCAAAGATGGCCATTTAATTAACCCCAGAGAAAATTACAACAAAATAAACTGCAAATAAGATGCTTACAATTTTAATGTTTTCCACATGTGGTTTGGCCCACTGCTCAGCTTGAGCCTTTACTTCTGTCACCTAATAAATAATAAGTAAATCTCATTAGTCAGGTGTTCCTATGCAGTTTAGAGGCATAAATCTCAATATGGCCAAATCTAAAAGATGACCTTTAGAATTACTCTCTCCATAGCAGGTTTCCCGTGGGCTTCCCAATGTGTCTCGGTATAAGCCTATGGGCACATAAAATACCAAAAGTTAATCGGAAAAAAACAGCTATCTTTCAAAATGGTAATAAAAAGATCACCATAAACGTTACCTGAAATTTAAAACAGTGAGTAGCAAGCCAAGGGGGAAGCCACGAACCATGAGCCTGACCAAGAAAATAATTGATGTTTATCTTCTGTTCGATCCGGACTTCCAGGTTCCGCATTTCTCAAACAGTGAATGTATGGTACTATAATAGCTACAGTGATGACTAAATAGAAAATAGTGTCAAACTATTACCTCCAGCAGTGCCTTAGCCTTCGAGGTTGCTTCCAGCTTTGTCTTTAACATTTCTTCCTGAAAATTTATTTTCGATAAAGCAAATTTAAGACAGAAACCAAATACATAGGGAATCTGATTTAATAAAAGTGTACTATACCTCAGCTATCTTAATAGCACGTTCAAGTTTTCCTATTTTGTTCTTCTGCTCTTCACTTGTCTTCTGAAGCTGCAAGACAACAGATATTATAATTAAACATCTTCAGGACATTACTATAAAATTGGCTTAAATGAAAGGTACACACATATCCATACAAGCACGGTGGATGGCATAGTCAAAATCAGAAAAGCAAAAAGGTCCTGATGGTATATTTAGATTGCATAACGAAATCCTTTATATATAATTTCCATACAACTTGAATTCAAATATTGATCTAACACAAGCAATAAATCATGCAAGGAGCTGTCCTATAGGGATCTAAACTAGCTGAGAGTGGAAACCACGAAAAAAAAAGACTGTAATCTAAATGATAAGGGAAAAAGCATGAAGAAATTGTGACATCAAGTCTTCAAGGTAGAAAAAAAGTCTAGCTAAAGCTGAAACAAAGTAAATTAGCTCTCACAGCGTTCCTTACCACTACCAGATAAGCAATTCAGAGAAATCCAAAAGATTCTGTAAAGCAAATATGAAACAAAGAGATGTAAAGAAACATACTTTGTCAAGGCTCGAGTTAAGCTCACTTAGTTTTTTCTCAGCTTCTTTAGTCCGAGCTTCTGTGGAATCTTTCTCCTTGTTTTTTTGCTCCAGGAAATTCTTGAGTACCTCTACCTGAATGGTGGAAGTAACATCACAAAAATCATATTACCGCTTGCAGATTCTAGCCATATAAATAGATAGAGTTCTTAAACTTAAAGTCTCACCTGCTTCTCTAATTCAACTGCTCGTTCTTGAGCCTTTCCCAACTGTTTTGCAGAATCTGATGATCCCTTTTTCTGGAGAAGGATGAAAAAACATACAGCTCAGGTGTAAGTAAGCCAAACATGTCAAAAAGATAAAAGACAAATTACAAAACGTTCCAAACAAGTAGACCACATTAGATCCATACTTGTAGTGATGAGACTTCAGTCTGCAAGGAAGCAATTTTGTCTTCCTTTTCTTTAAGCAGTTTCTCCTTCTCTGCAACTAACTCATCCTTGCCCTTAAGTACAAGGGTTTTCTCATCGATTTGGGATACTTCACAACAACAACAACAACAACAACAAAAGAAGAAGCTCATTAACCAAATAAACAAGGTTGAAGTTGAGCAAATACATGATTTCCCCAAATGCCACAAAACCATAGCAAGCATTTCAACATTATAAATAAGTTAATACGATTTCACATCTGAAATCGATCAAAAAGCTACCAATTCAAGTCAATGCTATAAGAAGATAAACACATCAAGTAGCTGAAATAGTAAATTCCAAGCATAAGACAAGCTAACTCTCTGCATAATCCGATTTCAAACACGAATCCAAGTCAAATCAGATTTTAAAACTTGCAAAAATTAGATCGGATGGTTGAATCTGAACAATGCAACTAATAACAAACTAACCTAGGCCACGGATCTTGGCATTAAGCTGATCCAGTTGGATCTTCAAAGAGCCATCAGATCCAGTAGCCTCACCAATCTCCAGCTCATTATCACTGCCGATTCCAGCATCAGCAAAGACGCAGGTGGTGAAAACCAAACCAAATAGTAAGAAGGCCACGAGCTTCGCGGCAGCCATGTCTAGATTAACCAACCAACGTCGATCAATAAACAAGAGAAACGTTTCCTCTGCTTCACTCTCAGCGACTTTTCTCTCTATTGTATATATGAATGAAGTAGTTGGAGCTTTTTGACCATGGACCGTAGAAAAATAGAAACAACGTCCAAAGAAGGTTACTTATATTGACAACGTGAGGTGGGTTATGTGGTTCGTGGGGATGTTGTGACCAACAACTACAAGACGCATCGTTGGATCCCACTTAAACTGTGATTTCACACTGATGACGTGGCACAATGGCTCACAATTTTTTTATTTTTGTTGGGGTAAAGGTAAAAAGTTAGAATGTGTTGAAACACTTTTTTATTACTGTTTTATATTATTTTTAAAGAAAAATCTTTTGAAATAATTACAATAAGATAGAGTACTATGTACGTATGATATGTGTATTTATCATTTATCATATAATCAATGCACACCATGTCTCGTGGCCATGGGCTATGTATGGTCCAGTTGTGCTATTTAATTTTAACTAAGCAATTTATATTCTAAATTTTCAATATTTAATTTTAATTATCCAGCGTTATTCCAATGTATAATAATTTTTTATATGAATAATGTATGTTTGATCCAACAAAATTTTACCCTAATATTTTTTTATAGGAATTAATATAAGGCTGGAATCACGATAATTAAATTTATAAAAATCGATAAGATCACGGAATCACGACAATAAGTACTGCTGGATCGTCAGATATGTGTCGAGAAACAGGATAGCGGGCTAATAGCGATATTTTCCGGATTTTAAATTGTCAGTTTTGTTATAAAATCCGAACCGTAAAGGCATCCGCATTAACCGGTTCGACCGGCCGGGTCGGGCGGGTCTCAAAACCTAAACCTATCTTCGATATTTGCAACTGCCATTTAAAACTCATCATGGGTTCAGTAGTCCTTGCTTCAACCAATAAGAGTAAACGATAATATCACACAACTACGAAGATGGTCAGGTTAGTGACATACTTGATAATTGTTAACGACACTGGAAATGTAATGAAATATCTAAAATGTTTAACGTGTTGATGATTTGATCATATTGCCATTGGTTCAGGACCAGCCGCGTTTAAGATGTCTAATAGAGACTGTTGAGGCTCTAGTTCCTCGTGCCAAAGCTGCAACTTATCTCCAGGGTAAAAGTTTCTCGTGACTCCCTCTGAGTTGATCTGTTCAAAAACATCAAAATCAGTTTGTTTACTAAGTTATATCAGAGAGGTACCAAGTCTCATTTAAGAAAGTTTTGGTCCTGAGAGATATCTTACTATGACAGTCCGTACAACGCCTCCACTAGCTCCATCACGAGCTATGGCTAGTGAAACTGCCTTCACAACAAGTTGCTGCAAAATATAGAGCGTAAACACAATAGCAAAGACCAGTTTACATCAAAAGGGGTTTGTGAGATTTTTTGCATATGCATAGACAATGATCTGAGCTACGATACCTCGGCTTCTTCTTTTGTCATGTTTTCTTTCCAAGCCTGATCAAAGAACCCGTAAAGATAACTCGAACCAGAGCCTACACAAACACAATTTCATTAGTATATAAAGTAAATAGCAAAGATCACTTAATCAAATACAGTTTTGTTAAATCCTAAATATCATAAGATGGTTTTTACCTCCAATGGCAAAAGGTTGCTCAACTACAGTTCCACCAAGTGGGATCCCATAGATCTTTCCACCTTCATACTTATCCCATCCTCCAACGATTAGCCCAGTTTGTAGCATGTTCTGCCCAACAAAAACATACAATGCATCAGTTAACAATCAAACTAATCAAAACAACGGATAACTGTATAATTACACATTGGATATGCTTCTCAGTTAAACAACATAGATAAAACTATGACTCAGAATACAGAAACCTCTGATTCAAATATCATAGCATGCTAGGTTTTGACCTGTATCATCAATCTCTATGTTTCAGCTTCAGTCATAACTCATAAAGCAATGAAACACAAGCAACTTGTCATATTTCCCAGGGCCAAACTTGAAAAAGCCCTAGTAGAAAATATCCACATTCCTCAACTACTCTGAGGTTAAGTTGCTGGTATTGGTAAACAACCAAAACCAAACTTCAAGCTTTTAAAACAAATGTTTACCTTATTATTATATGCTAGCATCCTAATAAGGTTAGCAGAAACCTTAACAGTTGCAGGCTGACCCAGCTGAATTCTTCAAACCATTAACAAACGAATAACTTAAATCTTCACGTAGTTAAGTCGAATTAAGGGAAAAAGAAGGAAACACTCACGTATGCTGGTGAAGAAAGTAACGAACATAGTCAGAAACAACTTGAGAATCAGCAGCCTATAATCGGAACAAGAAGAGGTCAAAAATGAAATGCCTAAGAGAGAAGTAATAAACGAGAGAGATGAGTACCGATCCAGAACGGCAGACGTAGACATTGTCAGTGAGTTGAGTGATCTTATCAGAAGCTCGGTTCGCTACGTACATCCCTGCACAGAGTAATTTACAAATAGATATCCCAATTTCATCAGTTTTTACAAATAGAACAATTGATTAGACTTAATCTTCTTCCGATTGAATTCGAAGAAAAAGTTCAAAAGGGAGGAAATCTCACCGGTGCTGGTACGTGAGTCAGCTCCGAGGACGACACCTCCATTGTAAGTGACGCCGATGATGGTCGTTCCCATGGAATGCGGCGCATCGAGATTGAGATCCATTGCTGTAGAATTCGATACTTGTGTGTGATACGAACTTAAAAGATTGAGTTGAAAGTTTTAGTTAGAAGAAATCAGATTACGGTGATAACCAACTGATGAGTAGTACTAGTAGCTAAGCTAGCTTGAAAAAGAAGAAGAAGAAGAACTACTGGGCTTATACCCTCAAGTCCTTATTGTCCTAATGGGCCTTATGAATACAAGCCCAAGGCCTTTTAAGTTTTGACTTCTCGTAGATATTATTAATTATCTGCAAAGCCAGAAACATAACACAACTAATGCAAGAGAACAAAAAGTTCGAAACACAAAAAGATTATACTTTTTAACTCAGCAACAAACAAACTTGGTCACAAATAACTCAATCTCTAAAGCTCCAATATGAAGACAAGTGCAAGAGCTATATTGTAGTGGCAACAGCTTCATGATGATGAGGAAGTATCTGATGAGCCTTAGGTAAATTGCTTTTGGCTTTGTTAGCCACACGGCTCTCTCTTGATTCCTTCACCGGTTTAACCTTCTTTGTCGAGGACTCAGCAAGAACTTTCCTTACCTCGTTTGCTAGCTCTATAACATAATCCTCCTTATGTCCTGTGTGAAACACAAACAAAAAGACTCAACACATCATAAACATAAGCTAATTGCTATACTAAAACACATGCATAGGGTTTCAGACAAAGAGAGCTTGGACTAACCGATGTCGTGCAATGCCTTCTCTAGCAGGAAAAGATAATCTCTGTTGTTACCACATGGTCCATTAGCTGTCGCAATTTGCCTTTGAAAACACAAAACAACAAGCTAGAGTGAAGACAAGAATCTGGCATATTGATTGAAGAAACATAAGAAGTTGGTCAGGAGGCTAAGTGTTTTACCTTGCCATGTCTTCTAATGGCGCAGGTCCAAGGTAATACTTGTTAGAGATCGTGTCTGGAGTAGAAGTGAATCTGAAGAATGTAAAAAAAAAATGCATCCATAAGAACATTACAACACCAATCAATATCTAGAAGACAACTTACACTATCACTCCAGTAACAGCTGGATTCAAAGGATCATCTTCCTGTACAAGTTCAACAGAAGAAACTTTTAAGGTCAATCAATATCTAGGAGCACAAGAGAATCGAGCATTTCGTGTCTCACCTTGTAAAAGTCTACACATGTCTTGAGATCATATTCACACTCTCTACGTTCCAAGTACTGTGAGCAAACAGAATGATCAACACAAAGGCTTGAACATGATCTAGATTCTAGATGCAAAGAACATACCTCCATAGCCAGACGTTCTTCTTCTGGTCCTCCACGGACGCAGAATGCAGCACCCCACTGTCAAGAAAGAATTGAATAATTAGTAACTAAGATGGCTTCATGAACAGACTTGAGATCAATCATAAAGATATGTTAGAGTGTCTACTCACACATATAGCTTCTTCGTCTTTTTCAAGTGTGCAAGTTCTTGCAGGGTGTTCTGGTGTACCTCTATGATCAATACAAGCTACCAAGTCAAATCAAAACACACAAAACAACGAATAAATCAATCAGTCAAATAAACAAAGGAACAAAAACGTTATCGACACATAAAAAATGAAGGTTACCAAGATCAAAGACACGTTTATAACCCTTGATGAAACCTAAAACTTTCTCATCATAGTGAAATCCTGGGTTCCATACAAGAGAGCCATAGCCAAAGACCCACATCACCATTTCCTGTTGTTAATTGCTGTAAATACCCAAAAATGATAAAATTTAAACATACAAAAAGAGACAAAAAAATAATCTTTTTTCTATCTATAGAGTATAGATTTGGAGTACTAATCATAAATTCATAAATCAAACAGTAATAAGATTTACTCATCAGATAAACAAAAAATGCTGAGAGATGCAACAGAAGCTACCTAAACCAAAATGTGGAAGGATAAAAAAATCAAAACTTTACCGAGAAAAAATCAATCAGACTTAGATCTGCTCTCTTAAATTAGATAACCCGAGAAAATCGTGAGAGGAAGAGATTCCAGAGAAAGAGGTTGAGGGAATGACGTCGTTTCAGTTCGTATAGAGCTGGTAATAGTAATGAGACAACTCAGCTCCTCTCTGAATCTCTTTCTCTATGCTTTAAGGCTGTGTATAAAAGGGAAGGAGGCAATGTGGCTGACGAAGAGCATTTATAAAGAGAGATGGAGACAGAACCTTGTGTTTATGCCACGCATGTTGTGTCGTTTCTTTAAGACTTGATCTGATTTTTTGGGTCTGTTACGTTTTCCGTCTGTCACGTGACTGACCGTTGAAGACGCATGTTTCTGCCCTTTCCATAATAATGTGTATTTTAAAAATGTCAAAAAATTTATATAATTTATGTATTGTCAATCCTGAAGACAATACATAAAGCAGACAAGCTTGATCTTTGAAGCAAAGGCCCAAACAAAGACATAACAAAAACACACAAAGCAGACAAGAGTCAGAAAAAAAAGTAAACGACTCCACTGGGGATCGAACCCAGAATCTCTGGTTTCGTAGACCAGCGCCTTATCCATTGGGCCATGGAGTCTGTTGTTCAAGGTTTAGAAATGTGTTTTATATAGTAATTTACTCTTCTCAGGGTTGACCCCATAATTCAAATCACTTAACCATTGTTTTTTTTTCCATCTATTACATCGTTAGTATTACAAATTTTTAGGAATGCGAGAACAGTTTCTACTTACAATAATTCCATGACACAAATACTCTTCGACATGCGGTTCTGAATATACGATATCCCCATGATGGATAAGCTCTCTCCGCAACATTCGGATCTTCGACGGACGGTTCTACAAGTACGACATCTCTTCTGATGGACAAACTCTCCCCGCAACACGAGACCACGACGGACGATAATATCTGCGCACACCGAAACTTTTGGAAATCCTGTACATCCTTTAATCTGTAATAACTGTGTTATCTGGGTTTCGAACCCCATACCTGGTGTAAAAGCCTTTAAACCCTTAACCACTAGGCCAAAGGTGCTTCCACGTCACTTAACCATAGTTAAACTGAACTTTTAGGCCATGTCCAATGTTCTTAGAGTATGTATAAGTGTTCTCAAAGAAACCCTAATAAAGTACACTATTTTGGATTATATGTTTATTTTAGATTAGGATCTAAAAATAAACCTAGAAATAAGGTTCATGATTGTAGTTGTTGTATGCTCAGTTTTATATTCAATATTTTATGGAAAAGTTCAGATATATACATATAATTTAGCTGTTTATAAATCTTTTATTATCATTACTATATGTTAATTGATATAAATTTAAATAATATATTTTTTCTAGATTTCTTGCGTCCAAAGAAAAGAAGCTATATGTGGATAAATACATAACACACAAAATTGATAGGAGATTTAAGTAAAGAGAAGCGTAGGATAAGGAGAGACGTTCAAAACAGAGACATAGAAGCAGAGTCAATGATTTTTTTTATAGAAATCTCTCTCTCTCTTCTCCTACAATATTTCAGACCAAGAACCATCAAACTGGATCTTACAAAAGAGACAAAACATATCTCTGTGTAGTCCTCTTCGATTTGGTAATGGCAAAGAACAAGAGGGATAAAGACTTAGGAGTTGGCGCAGATGGATTGGTTGCTGTGGCCATTGATAAAGACAAAAACAGTCAAGCTGCTCTTAAATGGGCTGTTGATAATTTGTTATTGAAAGGCCAAACTGTTGTCCTCATCCATGTCAAGCCTCGATCTATGTCAACAAACTCTACTAGTACTAATCCTTTTCTTCTGCTTCTTGTTTATGTTCCTTTTTAGTAGCTGATGGATTTGTCTGTTTCAGAGATGAATGGTGATTCTTCATTGGTGTCTGTAGAGCCTGAAGGTTCTTATAAACAGTTGTTTCTTCCTTTTCGTTGTTTGTGTTCGCGTAAAGATGTAAGTCTACAATCTTGTATACTATCTTGTGCTTTGTCTTGAAATGGAGCTTTTTGTCAGATACAATGTAAAGATGTGTTGTTGGAAGATTCAGATGTGGGAAAAACTTTAGTTGAGTATGTAAATAAGTTCATCATTGATGTATTAGTGGTTGGTTCTTCCTCAAAAGGTGGCTTTCTCAGGTGTGTGTTTTAATCTTTCTCTAATGGTGGATCAGATGTCAAAAAATTGAGTGTTGAAACGCTTTTGCAGGTTCAATAGACCTAATGATATTCCAGGAACCATCACGAAAAACGCGCCTGAGTTTTGCACAGTTTATGTTATAACCAAAGGTAAGCTTTCAACAAAGAGAATAGCTTCTCGAGCTGCGCCTTCTGTTTCGCCACTGCGAATTCAGTTTCAACAAGCTAGCTTAAAGCCATATCCACCTTTGCCTTCTCCTCCAACTACTAACATAAGAGGTTTTAAAAAACAAAACAAAAATGGCTTTTCTTAATGCTGCTTCACTACTGAAACTTTTTCTGAGTTTTTTTTTTGGTTTCTAGTTGCTGATAGACAGTCATTTGAGTCTCAGAATCGTAGGTCCCTTGATGATCAATCAGATTCCGTCAGGTGCATATTAGTCTTGTTTTTTTTTCATTTGACACATGACTATAAACTATAGATGATGATATTTCATGGTCTAAACAGGTCAGGATATAGTAGAAGAGGCTTAAATAGGAGATCATGTGGAGAACTATCAATACTGGAGTCTGACATATCATTCAACAGCTCTGGAAGACCAAGCATCGAGCGTAACTATCCTTCCTTATATGACAATCTTGATTCAAACCGGACTCCTCCAAGGCTATCAAACTTCACAGAGATTCCTTCAAGGCTATCAAATTTCTCAGATATGGACAGCTTTGAGTCACCAAGAGGCTCATTTGAGAATGAAAGGTTTTCATCTGCTTCTCCAGGAGTGGTAAGCTTCTTCTGTGAATATTTTTGTGGGTTGCAATACTTGGAGCTGATATATGCAAGAGCTTTTATGGCTGACATTTGAGGGTTTTCAATTTTGAAGAACCAGGATGATGTAGAGGCTGAGATGAGGAGACTTAAACTGGAGCTGAAACAAACGATGGAAATGTACAGTACAGCTTGTAAGGAAGCTCTCACAGCAAAACATAAGGTATATAATTCCCATGAAATGAGTAGTGTGGCTTCTACTATATGGATTCAAAAGTGAATTGTTGAACCTGCAGGCAACAGAGCTCCAACGCTGGAAGTTGGAAGAAGAAAGGAAATTGGAAGAGGCAAAGCTTGCAGAGGAAGCTGCATTAGCAATTGTAGAGAAGGAGAAAGCAAAGTCCAAAGCAGCAATGGAAGCAGCTGAAGCAGCTCAAAGGATTGCTGAAATGGAGTCTCGTAAGAGAATCAATGCAGAAATGAAAGCTCTCAAGGAATATGAGGAAAAGAAGAAAGCTGTGAATGCTTTAGCACATTCAGATATCCGATACAGGAAGTACTCCATTGAGGAGATTGAGGATGCAACAGAGTTCTTTGATGACAAATACAAGATTGGAGAAGGTAGTTATGGACCTGTCTACAAGTGTTATCTGGATCACACACCTGTGGCTGTGAAAGCTTTGCGCCCAGATGCAGCTCAAGGCCAGTCACAATTTCAGAAAGAGGTGAACTTTTGATCTCTGAAACCCCTTAGGCACTTTCTTGGCATCTGACTTTAATTAAATACTAAACACAGGTTGAAGTGCTAAGTAGCATGAGGCACCCTAACATGGTTCTTCTGCTTGGAGCATGCCCAGAATGTGGGTGCTTAGTGTATGAGTTCATGGCTAATGGGAGCTTAGAAGACCGTCTTTTCAGAAAAGGAGACAGCCCAGCCCTCTCTTGGCAAACACGATTCAGAATTGCTGCAGAGATTGGCACTGTACTACTATTCCTCCACCAGACTAAACCAGAACCACTGGTTCATCGTGATCTCAAACCAGCAAATATCTTACTAGATCGCAACTTTGTCAGCAAGGTTGCTGATGTTGGCTTGGCTAGGCTGGTTCCTCCATCTGTTGCAAACACTGTGACACAATACCATATGACCTCAACTGCTGGCACGTTTTGCTACATCGACCCAGAGTATCAGCAGACTGGTATGTTGGGTGTGAAATCTGACATTTATTCACTTGGTATTATGTTTCTGCAGTTAATAACAGGAAAACCACCTATGGGTCTTACTCATTATGTCGAAAGTGCACTTGAGAAGGGAAATTTGAAAGATTTGCTTGATCCATCTGTGTCTGATTGGCCAGTTGAAGAGACAACAAAGTTTGCCAAGATAGCTCTGAAGTGTGCAGAGATAAAGCGAAAAGATAGACCTGATCTCTCCAAAGTTATTTTGCCAGAGCTCAACAGATTAAGAACACTTGCTGAAGAATCATCTCAGTCTGCAGTAGTCATTAACAGCCCTGGACCAACCCCCACTGAAAGTCAAAACTCGTCCCCCAAATTGTGAGAACTGATAAACCAATACCAAGATATGCATTCCAAACTCGAATCCATTTACTCAACTAATGTCTTCTTCTCCAATATATCTTTGCAGGAACAGATGAATGGTGTTGATCTGCACATAGAGACAAAGAGGATTCAAATATAATCAGATATCCATGTTCCACCAGAAGCTAGTTAACCTGAAAAAGTGTATATGCTCATGAAAAAAGCAATTGAATTTGCATTCTCAATGTATAATGAAGTAGTGTCTTTCCCTTGTAGAAAATGTTTAAATTGTACAGATGATTATAGTTAACATACCATCTAGATCAGGATGGAAAACTGAAAGATGAAACCTTTTTTGTCCTGCAATTTCTCTAACATGAAAGTTCGAAGATGATGCAGTCTCTAAGAACAGTGAATACTAGACTTTCCATAAACCATAAAACTAATGGATATTATCATATCATTAACAAATGTGTTTTTTTTTAATTATACAATAGTATATAACATTTTTCCTTTACGATTATTACTCTGATTACCAAAAAGAATATTCAAAAATAGTCTCCATCAAAGCTAATGCTCTTCTCCATCCATGTAAGCTTAGGAACCAATTGTAAATTAGCCCAATGGTGTCCTGCTGTGGATTAGATTATATAGCTTCCGCAACTTCTTTATCTCCTTCCTCTTCCTCATCTACTGTTGGCTGGATCCTCTTAGGTCTGCCACACAGTCTCACATTTTTTCCAGACAAGAGCTTCATTGCTTTCTCAAAAGTGACCTCACCTGGTTTCATGTTCTGCCAAGAACCAAATTGTCCTCAGGGAAACAACAATGCTCTGAACTCATGCATAACAAATATAACAATAGATCCTAGCATACTATGACTGTAGATCCACTCCTCAGTCCTCATTTCCATATCAAATTTTGCACCAACATCTCCTAATAAATGCTACTCTTATTCTAACTATATTATATTCTAAGAAGGTATCATATAACAGTACATAATAATAATACCTTTGGAACAGTAGCCATAGTGCGGCGATGTCGAACTGTAAATCCAGATTTACTAAGCTTCAAGAGCACAGGCTGTCCATCTTCAGGGTGGGTACCCTGGTCAGGAATCAACATACCAAGTCGTCAGCACTCTAATATATGGAAGCAGCGCAGCTAGATATGCAATAACTTTTATATCGGTCTTACCAATGTAAGAGGATAGCGTAATAATTCAAGAGCACCTTCAAGCGTAATAGAGTTCACATCCTTTATCTGAAAACACAAGGTTGCAAAGAAAAGGTAAGCATTTGATCACACATATGCACACTGAACGTTCTATTCAATACGGCATAGAAATATTATTTTTTAACTGAGAAATCTTCAACATACATGGGATGCATTTGCTCGTTTTGGTAAGTGCCCTTTTTTATCATCACCGAGCTGTACATAATGCCCATAGGGACCACACTTCAGAATAACCTGAACAAGAAAGTATATTTAGTAAATTACTGTCTTACGAGAAATTGTCAACAGAAAATGGTCAGAACAGTGAGACCTTCTCACTGGTATTGGGATGAAGACCCAGCAATTTGGGCTCTTCTACGCAGGTATTCTTTGGAGGATCATCTTCATCTTCATCCTCTCCATAAAGTGTTTTAGCAACAAACCTGTATATGAACCACATAGCTCTAATTAAACAAGTGGTTTGACAACATGGATAGATTAAATACTCAAAAAGTTATAGGTAAAATCTGATGGAGAAAATACATGAGTAATGACTACTGAGTAAGCATCTCAGGTGTACAAAGTTAGAGATTCAACAGCCTGCAACTTACTTGCAAGAAGGGTACTGATCACAACCGATGAAATACCCCGTACCAAACTTACTAACTTTAAAACTTAAAGTGCCTTCCATACAGCTGAAACATGGAAAGAAACCCAATAATGGTCAATTATACATTCACTCTAAATATAAATAGGAACTTATTTCTTATTTAGGCCTCCTTTGTATATCACTGCACAAGTTGAAGCTAGCAGACTTGTGTACTGATGCTAAACATGCAAGTATCTTTAGCATGGGCTACCATATATGATTAGCAGTTCAAACTTTGATTAAGTGGGAGGGAAGTAGGTATGCAGACCTCGGACATGTCCTACTGGGATCAGGAAGGGAAGAAAACAGAAAGTCCTCATATTTTTTTTCCAACATTTTCTCCACCTGTAAATGTATGAAAATGTTAAACTAATAAAATAACTGCAGAAAGAAAGTAGACTGCCAGGGTTCATTTTTGTAAGAAAGTACCTGATGGCGTTGGACATTTTCAACACGTTTACAATACGCACTGAAGCGTGTCCAGTAGTCTCTTAGGAGACCTTTCCATTCAGTTACACCACCAGAAACGTTATCAAGCTGAAAAGAAAATAATTAATAAGGAAAAAATTGAGTATCTCATCTTGCAAGATTGTAAAATGACTAAGGAATATATAGAAATTGCTATAGTTAATTGACAGACAAGTGAAGAACTAACTAAATATTCACCTCAGTCTCCATATCAGCAGTAAAACTATAGTCTGTGACCTCAGTGAAGTAGTTGGTAAGAAAAGCTGAAACCTGGAAAGATAGTAGAGGCAAGAGAGATATGTGGCGAAGGTTGGTTTACAAAATCATCAATTAGATTAATGAGGAAAATACCATCCTCCCACGATATTCTGGATACAGGACTTGGCTCTTTATTGTTACATACTTTCTGTCCTGCAAAAAATAAAAGGTGTCAAAATGTTGCCGGCCTATGCCTCACTTGAAGGGAGGGGTACTCCTAATTTTAGGGGATGATACAGCTTCTTAACCTTTCAGAAAAATAACAAAAGTAAAAGAAAAATGTCAATAGTTTCCTCGTACGAGCACATACCTGTAAAACCCTAAATATAGATGCATATGTTGAGGGTCTACCTATCCCGAGCTCCTCAAGTTTTTTAATCTGAAACACAATAAAACATGTTTAACAGATTGTGTATTGTTAAACCTGGTAGTAATAAAAATCTCATAACTAATTTCTGCGCAACCACCAGATTCAGAAAACATATAGAAAACAAATATTTCGTCATTTCATGCTTAGTTACCACCACCTTGCTGAAACAGCAATGATTTACTGTTGATGAGAAGAACTATTTTAGGTCAATGCTTAAGTTCAAGAATAATGAAAGCATTTGTGTGGAAGCTTCAGCAAAAGGGGACCATGGCTAAAGGGGGCTAAAATGTGAAGTGTCAGATATCACTACACATCTGACATAATCCGTCTCCTGATTAATTGAGTCTTCGACTTAAGGAAAGTAAGTAAGATTTGTATACAAGAATCAAGAAGGCAAACGAATGAATCTCTTTTGGAAATAAAATTGTCCCAGTGTCCTCTTTTCATCTTCCTAATCATATTTATTCCTCTTCACCTATATATTACTAATTCAGGCGACTGCTAATTCAAAAAAGAACCTACACTGATGATTAACATATTATGGATCTGGATCTTAGGCACTTTGACACAAAGGAAATGAAAGTGCTATACCAGTGACCCCTCAGAATAGCGGGGTGGGTGCTGAGTATGGTGTTGCTTGAGCTCCACTTCACCAATATGTAGCAGATCCCCATCCTGAAAAGAGAAGTAAACCTAGTAAATGTCCAGTACTTTGCATGGAAGAAAAAACTGAAGACAGAAAATAACGAAACCACAATACAAAGCACAACTGAAAAAGGTTGTGATATTAGAAATGAGACCTTCAACGAACTGAGTGTGTCAAAAGTTTCCTCCCGCTCAGTACTCTGATCATCATCTTTATTTTTTATTGCCTTGGCTTCAGGATCCTACAATATCACCATGAGAAACAACAAAAATAATTTAGCACATGTCTAAAGAGAAGAAGGATCACACATTAGGTGATAACAAACAAAATCAAAATCACAATAGGCAAAAGACATCAAAGTAAACATGCAGATTACAATCACAGCATAGAGAAGAAATCCCACCTAATGATAAAACTGCCAGGTAAACAACAATAATATGAAGCAGATTATACCTCGTAAACTGCCTGGTATCCAAGGAATTCGACTTTTGAGCATGATGATCTGAAGATAATAGATTCAGAAGCATTTCCAATATCAAGTTGTATCTGAGAAAGAAAAGAGCCAAGAAAAAAGCCTGTTGGATTTCAAAATACTAAACCTTGAACCATTCAATATTGGTTACATACTTTCCTTTTTCCCTTCTTTTCTCTCGCTGATAAACAAGAGCATGCTTGACATGCATGATTTACAGTGAAAAATAGCACAGATATTACCTGAGCAATGGAAGCAGGCTCCATCTGACATGCCATAGCTCGTGACCATATCAAGGTGTATAATTTTAGAGAATCCGCATCAAGCAGGCTAGCAATCGTTGCTGGAAATTGAAACAAAAGATATTGATAGTTACGGAAATAAAGCGTATGGTAAATTATTGATGATGACTAAGATAAATCCACTAATCTTAGGGGAGCATCGTAAACTATTTACTTACACGGTATTCTACGTATATCGGTAGGTCTAATAGCTTCATGGGCCTCCTGAGCGTTCTTAACCTTCTTAAAATATTTACGAGGACTATCTGATGTAAAATTCTTCCCATACCTGCAGATAATAAGTAGATAGCTGGCATAATTTTCCCGAGTCAAACGGACTAACATAGAATAACTTAATAGATGCATTTATATGTCTTACCTTTCTGCCACCAAGGACTGTATATCTTTGATAGCTTCATCAGCTATCTGATACGAACAGAAACCAATAAAAAATGAAACAAATAAATCAAGGAAAGTCAAAGTGAAGTTGAAAGAGATAGCAAGATGAATCAGACCGAAAGCAATGTTTTTGAAAGTCAAAACAAAAATGAATGCCTATAGCAGAAAATACATAATTAAAGAAATCACCCACATGGAAACCATCCGTCCTCATGTATGTTATAAGACCAGCTGATTTACCACAAGACAGTTGGACACCCTCATATAGTTTTTGAGCAAGCTGCAAACTACTTATTATCAGAAATATGCACTCAATGAAAAGTGAATGAAAAGAAAGAGGTTTCAGTTTCTTAACCTTCATGGTATGTGCTGTTGAAAAATGCAATTTGTTAGCAGCATCCTGCTGCAGGGTTGATGTTATGTACGGAGTTGGTGGATTTTTCCGTGCAGTACTTTTTTTAGTGCCCTTCACTAGAAAACCCTCTGATCTGATCCTTTGCTCAATGTCCTGTGCCTTTGTTTCAGAGCTGATAGAAAGCTGATTTAACCTTTTTGAATCTAAACTGGTCAAATGCGCTGAAAAAGTGGCTGAATTATCTTTCCCTTGCACTTTGATTCCTACAGTCCAATACTCCTGAGGCTTAAATCCGTCAATTTCACTTTCTCTATCACAAATAAGAGCCAAAGCAGCAGACTGGACTCGCCCAGCTGACGGGCAACCTGGAAGTTTCCTCCAAAGTAGAGGCGAAATATTAAACCCAATTAGATAATCAAGAGCACGCCGTGCGAGATAAGCATGTACCAAGTCCCCGTCAATTTCTCGTGGGGATTGAAGTGCACTTTTTATTGCGGACTCAGTTATCTCATGGAAAACAACCCTAGCTACTGTCATACTTTCATGTAAGGCACCCTGCTGCTGCAACATCTCTATGATGTGCCAGGCAATAGCCTCTCCTTCACGATCTGGGTCCGACGCAAGAATCAGATTTTCAGCTCTGAGAAATAAGGTAAACAGAATGAGATAGTAAAGCACAATAAGAAAAACCATAGGAAAAATAGTTCAAATCATATTATACTTAAAGCGGTCACATATCTCAATAGCTACACAGCACAGTGACACACACGTAAATGATCTTATAATTAGGGAATAGATGACAACAGTAACAGTGGATTTTAAAAAAGTAGATAAACAGATAAGAAACTGTACCCATTTAGTGCCACCTTTATGCTCTTTATATGAGTCCAGGCGGACGATGGAACCTCCCAAACCATGCTAAAATCGTCATTTGGCCTAACTGACCCAGACCTTGAGGCAAGGTCCCTGATATGACCATAGCTTGGCAAAACCTCATACAAGTCACCAAGATAACCCTGAATAATCTTTGCTTTAGTCATTGACTCAACGACAATAACAGATTTTCCACTTGGCGGGTAAAGTGGTTTAGAAGCATTTTGACCTCGATGTTCTATGCTGTTTTTCATGTGTTGAGGAACCTGCCTCTGTTTTGGTGAATTACTTGCTTTTGTTGACTTCAAATGCTGTAGTCCTGACTTCAAATTTGATGGAGCAGGACTTTTGGGCTCTTCCACAGTGGGATTTTTTGCGACCTCCTCCTGAGAACTGTACTGTTAGGAAACATAAACAGGATAAGACTATTATGTTCCTAACCAATTTAAAACATAATACCTTAGCAGATGAAGACTTCAGATTTCCAGAACCAGAATGTTTTAACTTAGGAACATTTATCGAACTCTCTTCTAGAGAAAGCGCCTCCGAAACTGGTACCGCTGAAGAAGCTTTATCTTCGGCTTTCTTGCTCTTTGGGCGCCGTTTTGTTTTGACAGTAGAGGCTTGCTTACCATTGCTTGCAGGTGATGCTGCAGTTGATTCCACCTCGATGCCACTGCTAACATCTCCAGTGGTTGGTTCAGTAGAAGTCACCACTTCAGCTTCTGGGGAAGCCAAGACCTTATGTTTCTTCCAGTTCTTATTAAATTTCTTGAAACCTGATTTATTCCCACCAGCCTTTTCGTCACCACCAGCAATGTTATCCTTATTTCCCGAAATAGGGACTTGAGAAGAACATTTCCCAGCTGGCTTCCCATCCTGATCAAGTTTTGGTGCACTGCTTGCTTTTGTTGATTTCAAATGCTGTTGTTCTAACTTGGAATTTGATGGAATAGAAATTTTAGGCCCCTCCACAGTGGGATTTTTTGCAACCTCCGTCTGAGAACTGTACTGTTAGGTGAAAAAAGCAAGGGCAAGACTATTATGTTCCCAAAAATTTACAAGTTTAATACCTCAGCAGATGAAGACATCCTATTTCCAGAACCAGAATGTTTTGAAACGCTTTTCAAACTCTTTTCTACAGAGACAGCCTCCAAAACCGATACCGTTGAAGAAGATTTATCTTCGACTTTCTTGCTCTTTGGATGCCGTTTTGTTTTAACAGTCGAGACTTGTTTACCATTTGTAGCAACTGAAGCTGCAGTTGATAGTTCCACTTCGATGCCACTGGTAGCATCTCCAATAACTTGTTCAGTAGAACCCACCACTTGAGCTTTTGTGGAAGCCAAAACCTTATGTTTCTTCCACTTCTTATTAAATTTCTTAAAACCTAATTTATTCCCACCAGCCTTCTCATCACCACTAACAATGCCATTCTTATTTTCAGTATTGGAGACTTGAGAAAAGTATCTTCTCGTCACCGGTCTATAACTATTTCCAAAGGACCTTGAAATCAAACTGCTCCAAGGTGCTGCATAACTAAAGGAACCGAGAAGCCTTACATGTGAAGGAAGTGCACAAGCTAACTTAAAACAACTTGCATTTTCTCTTTTAAACTGAAGCTGGGACACATTTCTATATACTTTATCGACCCGAACTAGTGAAGAAGAAGCAGAAGCAGAAGCTGGAAAAATCTGAATCACCCTGCACTGCAACTGCAACGATAAATTGAAGTTCAATAAAACAAATTTCAACTCCATTTCCAGCAATAGTAGAACGACGAAAGTATTAAAATTTAGCCATAAAGAACCAAATTTTAAATCGAGAATCTAACATTTCAGTATGACTCCACTGAAAGAGTGGAAACACAAACCTTAGCCATGAGAGGACGAATAGATAGAACAGAAGTAGAAGACTTAGCAGCAATAAATGAGATGGTTCTCTGCATCGAGAATACTCTGCCTGATTCAGAATTTTTCAAATCGTGATACGAGTGTTTCCGTTGCTTTTCACATATCGAAACAGAAGAAGAAATATTTTGTTGATGGCGGAGAGAGGACTTGTAACCAAATTCTTCTTTGAGGGCTTACTCTACTATGGGGTTTATCTGCTTAGTTCTCTATAACTCGGGTCGGTTCGGGTCGGTCGAGTCGGGTTTATAAAAATTATTTAATATCCGTCGTTAACTGGTCAACAAACATACCAGGACGGGTATTCGGGGTCCAAAAAGACATCCGGATCCTAGCAGCAGAGTATTTTTAAGGGCAATTTTTTTATACAACACCAAATTAAATTTAACTTCTAGAAATAGCATTTAAGATAAAATTAATATTTAATAATTTAATTGAATTAAAAATTA
>ASXC01024017.1:0-41820 GCA_000411055.1 Leavenworthia alabamica
AGCCACCTTAGCCTACAACTCTTCCCACATCTCCTTAAACCTATATATCATGTATATATATAAATATGTCAACACACACATAATATACAAGAAAAGTTGTATGAGCTAGATCGTCTCAAACTATTTAGTTACAAAAGTGAGTTTTAAGTATATACCAATCTTTTGAGGTAAAGCGATCCAGTTGCCTCCTGTGCCACTATTCTCGATGTAATCTTTGAGTTTGGCGTCTTCCTCGGGAGACCAAGGCCCTTTCTTCACGTTGGCCTTATCACAACACGGTGCTCTTCCCATCTTCTTGAAACTTGATGATCTTTTTCTTATCTCTCTCTCTCTCTCAATTATGTTAATAACGAAAGGAGGATGGTGTATGATGGTGCGTGTGTGTTGTTTATATATATATTATATATAGATGGAAATGTGTATAAAAGAGAAAATTATAAAATGAAAGAGAGAGAGAGAGAGTATATAATAGCTGGAGGAGATAGTCCTTTATGTGATGAATATGTCAAAAGTAGAGAATTAAAAATAAAACTTAATCAAAAAGTCACTTTATGGAATTAATGATAAAATATTAGTAGAGTTAATAAATGACAGAGAAGGGGGAGACTTATGTTTTTTCTCATTTGTCTTTGCTCCTATATATATAGAATCTATAGATTCAATTAATTTCATTACTAATTTATTAGAGAAATATCTTTAATCTTATTAAGCGTAAAACCAATAAATTATAATTCTTGCTTTATATCACTTTGACTCTTTCTCTCTTGCTTATTAATTATTATTCTCCAACTTTTTTCTCACCTCTACTCGATTTTAGGCCGTGGTCATCTATCTGCAAAATATATTATCTACAGTCTATATATTTTGGATGTTACATAAAATTATTTAACTAGAACAAGTTTTAAATTTAAAGAACAAGGTGGACATAAATAACATATTTTTTTTGTCAACAATGAAATAACATATATATATATATATATTGTAATATTATACATTTTTTATTTTTGCATAGTTCTATATTCATCACTTTTGAATTTTGTCTAAAATACAATTTATTGATCACTCGGGAATGTATAGTATTTATTTACTATTAAGGCTGTAAACTTTTTAACGTTATGTAATCACTGTTTATTTGCAGTCAATATTGTTTTTTTTTACCCCCTCTATACTACGTTTTAGTACATGTATATATATGATTTATTGTATGATATCACACGCTATAGAACTTTCCTGATGATTCACGTTTTAGCAAGCAGTGGATTATCTTTTTATATTATTTAATTTTGGTGATTAAATCTGATACACAGTTTAAGAGTGTGATTAAGAAAACGACATTTCATTTATAATATAATTAAATAGCATGCAAAATCGAAATTTCTTTATATTCGAGTATAACTGCACGACATATATATGGATTCATTATACATATATATATATATATATAATTATTACATAAGATTTTACGAAAATTTGAAAGCCCCACTTGCATGGCAGCGAACAAGAAAGGAAGATCGATTATGTGTACTTTTATTACACGTGATAGACTTGGACTTGGTCACCTGAGACAAGTATAATAACACGATTCATTATTTTACATAAATTTGAACCTAGAAGTGATTGAATTAGACTGACATATATGTATTATATAGTCAACATTTTTTAGTATAATTGATTTTGTAGTATACTACAAAGGAGTGTATTATGTGTTGTCGAAATAAAGACAAATATTTAGAATGTTTGGTGATAGATATGTGTGAATTAATTAAGAGAATTTAAAACCTATTTCTATATACACAACTTATATTCAGCAATAAATTAATATAATACTACGGGAAAACTAAATTATACGCATCAACATAATTGAATTTATAAATAATAGATAGACCATATATCAATTCACCAAAATAAAATAGGTAAACCATCTTCGTTATTATACGAATAACAAAAAATAATATTAAAAGGTTTTCTATATCAAAGATCAAAACCAAGAGCATCGTATTCCATTAGTTGAAGTCCTACACTATTCGTTAGATCAATACAAATCAACATACTCATAGTATATACAAGACAAAAAATTCAAAGCCATCAATAAATTGTCCGAAGAAATAACACCAATCATGGAATTACTTGCTCTTTTAAATATACTTGTCTTGAAAAGGAAAGGAGTTAATGATATTTACCAAAAGAGATGAAAAAAAGGAAGAGATGTTGAAATTTGTGAGAGTTAATTCCGTTATGGTTGGCTAACAAAAATTTGCCAACCCTCGTAGAAATTTTACCATTAATCAATTTTATTGGATATTAAATGTTTTCTAGGTTAGATAAGGTACATATATAATCTATTAATCTCATAATATGTTTTTATTGTTCACAAAAGAGAGATTATAAGGTGATAAAGTTTCAAACTAACAGTGACAATAATGAATTGATAGATGGGTTTGTTTAATTCATTTAAAAATGTATCCACTTAATATATAGTGTAATATTAAAATTGAACTTGGTGACGCCTGTCCCATGGACCCAAAATCAAATTTTAATCGAAGATTTGATAGGGATGTTATAAAATCTAATAATTATGAGTTAAATAAATAAAATGTATTTTCTATTTACACTTATTTTCCACGGCAGCTGAGAATAAGGAACAAGAAAACCCACTATAACAATGGTGGCGTCATAGTTTTTGGATCTTATTGTATAAACGCATATGCTTAATAATGTTTTGTTTTCTTTGGTCAATTAGGGTGTATTGTTAATTATAGTCTAGTTCCTTGCAAAACAAGTGATATACGAGTATATAGTTCCTTAACATCGTGAATATAGCCTTAATTGTAATTAATAATATGCAAATATATGATTAATTTTGACGTTAAAAATGAGACAAAGGCTTCTAGATGGGGGGAAAGGTTGACTTGTCTTGTGATGGTTCATAAAGGGATAAAAGTCAAAGCACTTTGAGAAATATAAAGTCTTCGAATTATTGAGGTACATTTATGTTTTTATGGAATAAAATATGTATAATTATTTATGTAAAAGTTAAATAAAGTTTGAACTTTGAAGCTAAGGGTAATAAAAAAGAAAGAAAAAAGAGTATTCAGATTTCAACAACACTAGTAGTAAATAGGAATTGGTCTTGCAGCGTAGGCCATCCCTTTTTCAATTTGTCACGTAAAATAATATTTTTAAAAATCGTTATTATTTTTTGTCAAACAAATATACTCTCATTCAAAAGTGTCTATTATTAATACGTTCGTTTTATTTCTCAATAAACCTTAGATTTTTTTCCTTGTCGTAACACTTGATTTATCAATTAAATCGGGTAAAAATGTGTTACTGACTTATTGGATTTTAGAGTCTGAATCTATATGATCTTTAAAAAAACGAAATCAGATAATAAAATATATAGATGATAAGACAAACATGATTGACTAAAAATCAATTATTCATTACACAAACAACTTTTAGAAAGAAAAAAAGATTAAGTTAAAAAGGAGAAAGAAATGATAAGTCAAAAGGTAAAGGCAAAGAAGAGGAAGATCACTGTAATATATATAATAACTCAAGGCATCTTCCTCTCTTCTAATGTGATTCTATCTTTATCTCTTACAATTTTAGGATCCATTTACTTTTTTTAAATATTCAAAAGGTTAATAAAAAAGGTGAGTTCGTGAAATGCAAACACACTCTTTTTGTTACACTAATCTAAAATAAAATAATAAGTATAAAAAATGTTATTATATCGTAATCATGAGATAATCATGACATTCTTTTGCGTAAAGCTCCACGTCCACACCTCTTGTTGCTAGAAGCTTTTATAAGTGTTTAATAAGACCACCTTAAATCTATACTATAACTTATGTAATATTTCAAAAAATCAAACAAAATTGGATTGAATTATTTGGAGATTGTTTTCATAAATTAGTAATTATAAAGTTTTGAATTAGGATGGGAGGGAAATGTGTCGGTCCAAAAAAACATAGATAGTGGAGTTTAGATTAGATTTTGTGTAACAAAATAATTAGTATAAATAAAACAAAATACACGTCAAGTTGCATGTAGAAGCTGTCACTCATTAAGCAAAAAAGAAACAAACCCCACACATCAGTGCCGTTTTACACGCAAAATATGTTGTCCTTCACACATGTGTTTTCATATCTCATACACTAAACACGTAATATACACACTATACTCTAACCAAATATTTCTCAGTTCATTGATGTTTAAGCTTTAGAACCAAAACAAATTATGTGTTAATCGATTTCATTAGAGATTTTGCAAGTTTATTATATTAATCTGTGTATGAATTTGCTGAACCTATTGAAATTGAACAAGTGGGTTTGGTACATTTTAACATAGATTAGTGTATGTGTAACATGAGTAGTTCTTGGCGGAATTAGTCTGTTTTCCGTTTTATTTATTTTAAAAACAGATTATTGTCAAATAGTTTCAAGAATCAGAATCTTGAAACCGGAGACGCATGACACTCCCAAACATCTTTTGTATCTACACATAATCCATATGTATAATGATTTGGTATTTAACTCAACTGAACAGTCCAATTCATGTTATCTTCGCTCAGACCCATTTGCAAGCTCGTCAAGGAAGTGTATAGTTGTTTCGACACAGTTCCAAAGCCCTCTTCTCCATAAGAAATCCTATCAGAAATTTCTTCATTTAAATTTTCTCTAATGTATTATTATTAGCTTTGATGTAAAGTAAAATAAGTCTTTTACCTTTGACTTTTGTAAGTAATGCTTCCGACCGGTGATAAAACGACAGCGGTTCCTGTGCAAAAAACCTCATCCGCTTCTATCAATTCATCAACTGTCACATTTCTTTCCTCCACCTGAATATCAAGTTTATGACTCAAAACCACATTTCATTAAACCGATATTTTGTTAAACCAACTAAAACCATCTGATACTTGGAGTCAGTAGCCATAAATTGCTGTGTTTTCTGACCTACTCGATCCTAAATATTGACAGTAGTACCTTGAACCCTTGGGTTCGAGCCACTTCAATTATACTCTTCCGGGTAATTCCAGGTAAGATGGTTCCTTTAATTTCAGGAGTAGAGATCACATTGTCCTGTACAAAGAGAGGCCCAATGAGTAAGTAAACAACAGCAGTAAGAAGCTCTGAGTTGTTCCAATAAAGATGATATTTAATTACCTTTACAATGAAAATATTGCAAGATGAAACCTCCTCGATGTATCTTTTGTAAATGCAATCAAGGTATAAAACATCGGAATATCCTTTAGCTTTCGCAGCCGACTGTGCCTTCAAGACCTAAGATCATTGATTATTCATTAGGGTATAGAAACAGAAGAAGATATATTTTCAACTTTTGACTTACTGCAGCATAGTTACCAATGGTTTTAACACCTCCAGTACCGCCAGGAGTTGCACGATGGAAATCATTTTCAACAATCAAGTTGATCGGCGCCACACCTTCCTGTAAAAGATATGTCAGAGACTCAGGAAAATAAATAATACATAAGAACACAAAGGCAAATACCTTGAAGTAGTTACCAACAGGTGAAACATAGATAAGGAAAGTGTAATCAGGAGCAGGAGCAAGACCAAGAACAGCTCCAGTTCCCATTAGCAATGGCCTTATGTATAATGATCCTTTACCTGGAGGTGGAATCTGTAATACACAAAGACAAATCTGAGTGATGAAACACAACATCTGAAGAGAAAAGAAGAGAGTAGTCTAACTAAATTACCCAGCGTTTGTTTGCTAATACAGTTGTTTTAACAGCTTCAACAAACTGTTCAATGGATGGAGCAGGCATGCACATTCTTTCAGCACCATTTCTCATTCGGATTGCATTCTCTTCGGGACGGAAAAGGAGAATATTACCGTCTTGTTTTCTGTAAGCTTTTAGACCTTCAAACAAACCCTAAACACACACAATAACAAGACATAAGGATTTGTACAAACACCAAAGCGACTATTGGTAATGAATCAGACAAAAACAGAGTCAACATCACAACTACTTTGAACTCTTAAAACCAATAAAAGTTGCATAAATGAAGTAGATGATGATGTGAGAAACATACTTGTCCATAATTGAGAACAGCAGCTGAAGGGTTGACTTGAATGTTCCCAAAAGGTTGTAATTGACCTTTAGTGAAATCACCATCTCGACTACATTTCATGGCGTACATGTAATCCGTTGGTTTAAGCCCAAAATCAATGTTGTCCCAATCAATTTCGGCTAATTCAGTCACATCGACACTGGTGACCAAATTTAAACAACAAAACTCGTATCTTTTATGTACGACAAAAGTTGGACTTTAAATGAAAACCTGAAGGAACAAGTCAAACCTGGAAGAATTAGGTGAAATGGCGTCACATCGGTACCAGGAGGAAGTGAAAGAGACGGGAGAAGGAGAGTGACGAATCTAGTAGAATCAGAGTATTATTGGAATCAGATATATACAGCAAATCAAACGTAACCTAGTACGAAGAATATTTTTACCCTGAGAGAGGATGATGGAAAGTTTCTGAGGGAGGAGAAAGAGTGGATGGATGTGGCGGCGCGTGAAAGGGAGATGAAGCCGGAATTTTGATGAAAATTAGAGATAACGCCGGTTCTATCCATAATGCTCCTCTCAAATTGGTAATTTTGATGATGATCTTCTTCTTCAGTGTTTGACTTATATCTATCAACTGTTGAGTCGCGCGCTGACGTGGATGACTTATCCCCTTTCTACTTTTTGACCTAAATTAATTATTTTGAGATCGGTATGGGTTATATACTAAAAGAGATTCTTGGTTAAAACTAAGGCCTTTGATGGACTTCTGGCCCAGCCCAATTTTGTAAGCTTGAAACTGATTTAAACTTAAAAACCGACAAATAATATTCTCACGACACACACACACACACACTGCAGCACACAAGAAACCAACGATTACTCTACCTAATAAACACTACTCACTTCAATTCTGAAAAATAAAACTATGAGTTATCGCATCGACAGATGAGAGTTTTAAAACCAATCAAATCCATTTACATATATCTCTTATCTAAAACCGACCCACAAGGCTTCTCAAGAGTCTCTGCATCCACAAATAATAACTCTTGTTAGTGATTTTCAATGTGGGAGTTATTTATTAGGTGAAGACTGACATGTACCTAATATAGTCATCAAGCTGACTCATGTTACAATGCCACACCATCATCTGAATCTTTCTCCCTTCTGTTATCTGATCCAGCTTCTTCCCTACTCACTGTTTCAGATGCGTTTATCTGGGTCTATAGAAAAAGCAAGAGGGTATTATTACTCACTTGTTATCAAGTTTTGCTGAGAACAACTATGAGATACTTTTGCTTTTGAGAAAACTACCTGATTGCAATCAGTATCTGGATTCTCTGAGCAGTCAAGGGTTGTGACTTTGTTGGTGACCTCTGTCTCACACGTTACTGACGTGATCTTCACAGTTTCACTGATGACTACCACACCACTTGGCGTCTGGGGTTGGCTTGATGGCAGTTCATGTTTGTCCTCAGGCACGTTTTGTGGGCTTGAAATGACACTGAAAAGCAAAACAAAAAAGAATATGCAAGATTAAGCTTTGATCACAGAAACACGAGAAAATAACAAAATGTATAAGTTCTGCTACTAACCTTTGGGTATCAGCTTCATCAGAAGATTTTTGGGTAACATCATGTTTCCTCTTCTTGTTAGTGCTTGGCTCGCTAGTTTCATTTCCAGATGTGGTACCTCTTCTCTTCCTTCCTGCTTCAAGTCTTTCAACTGCAATAGACAATCCCTCGGTGTACGCCTTTTCTTCTCTCTTCGATGAATCTAGCTTCAACTTTTCTGAAGGCAATCCTCCTCCTTCATGTTGATGCATTATAAGAGATTTCTCCGGAGAAGTCTTGAATATCAGATTAGTGTATCGTTTTATCCATGAAAATGGAGTCGCGGATGAAGGGGTTGAGCCGTTCTGTCTTTCCATAGAAAAGTTATAGCCATCTTCGCTATTACTCACAGTGCTGAGTCCATTTTGCATGTCTAATTCATCATCCCGAGTAACAACCTTCTGCTTCAAAGCAGAAACCTTTTCCCAGCTACGCTCTAAATTGGACAACTGCATTTTAGCCATAGACATATCATCTAATGCAACTTTCAGATTCTCTAATTTCTTAAGTTCTTCAATCTCATGTCGGATTTCTTCTCTTTCAGCTCGAAGCATATGCCTTTGCGTCTCTAGTTTTTCTCTTTGAACCTTTAGCTCCTCGATCGAATCCTTTAACTCAGCCCATTCCCTCTCTCTCCTTTCACGATCCAGTTTGATTTCCAACCTCTCAGCATCTAACCTCTTTAGTTCCACTTGAACATGTTCCAACTCTTTCTCTGCTGTTTCCTTGAGAGACAGTATACGCTCCTCTTCCAACTTCTTCTCTTGATCAAAAGCCTTCTCTCTCTCCCTCGAACAATTTTCCAATTCTTCTCGTTTATTTTCAATACAATACTCCAGCTCTCGTTTCTGCATCTCAATACCCAACACGAAGTCAGCACGCTCACGCTGTATCTTGGTAATCCACTCAGAATGTTCCTCCACCATCTTATTCATGAATTCTTCACGCTCTCGGTTCAGCGCCTCCACATCATTTTTGTGCTGGTTTCTCAATGCATCTCTTTCCTCTCTGATGTTATCACGCTCATCCTTGAGATACATTGAGAAAGCCTCCCTTTGACGAGTAATATACTCTGCTTCCTTCCTTAACTCTTCCCTTTTCACATCAATATGTTCCCACTCAGCTTCAAATTTAGCTTTCTCCACCTTCAATCTATCTGCTTCAGCTAGTAGTTCCAGCTTTTGAGCCCTCAAATCATCTAGCTCCTCCTTGAGCTTCATCTCCAGAATAGATAACTCGCTCGTCTCACTCTTCAAGGATTCGAGTTTCTCCGTTGCACCATCAACACGTTTTCTTTTTTCTTCCAATGACATCAAAGACTGCTGCAGATCAAAGTCCAATTTTCTAAGCTGTTCCTTCTCATTCTCCACCAGAGTTGTCTTAAGGTTAACATCATTCTCTGTAGCTTTCAAATTCTTCTCTTTCTCGTCTAGAATATAAGATCTCTCTGTTATGTCTTTTTCTTTCTCGGCCAATGCCCTTGACTGAACTTCCAAGTCATGTTCCTTTTCGGCAAGTAGGTCTTCCCTCTGCCTGATATCAACCTCCCTTAATTCCCAAGCCCGCCTTTTCCTCTCGATTTCATCATCCACAAATTTGCATTTATTTTCCAATTCAGTTTCCACATCAGATTTTCTTTTCCTCAGGATAATTTCTTGATTCGCTAAGACCTTCTGAATCAGTTCCTGTATCGATAATTTTAAAGCATTTGCAAACAAATGAGCACGACACTAAAACTATTAAGCATAACTATAAGGTTGGTTGGAATGAACATGTAAACTCACAGATTCCTTGCAGGATATTTTTTCTTCAGCATCAAGCAGCTCTTGCTCTCTCTTAAGTAGTGAAGATTCCCTTTCCAAAATAGCCTGTTTTTGAAAGGACATAAAACATGAACAATACTATCTAGTCTCTTGGAACTTTTTTGTATAACAGATACTTATGTGTATACAAACCTCTTCTCTTTTAGCAAGTGAAGCTAATGCGATCTCCAAATTGGATTTTTTGTTCTCAAAGGCTCTACGATCCTCCTCAAATGTGATCCTTGCAGACTCTAACACTTTTTCAAGTTCAGACAATTCTTGGGATTTACCAAAAATGTGTTCCTCTCTTTGATTTAGTGAAACTTGTGCATCCAATAACCTTTCATGCTCTTCGTGCAAGTTCTTAAGCCTCTCACTTAAAGTTTGTCGTTCAATAACCATCTCATTCTCTTTTGTTTCAGACCTAAAACATGGAATGAAAGAACCAAGCACAACTTAATACCACACCTTAATAGTACAAGTCTTAAAGTCAGTTAACCAAAGGAAAGACTTACTCAGACTTGAAAGAAGCAAGACGGCGAGAAAGATCATCTTCACGACTTTCAACTTCCTTCAATTTTCTCTCTGCAATTCGGTGATACCGGTTGGCTTCTGCTTGCAAAGCTTCTGCTGCACGAAATTTTGCTTCAGCATCTGCATATTTCTTCAGACCATCCTCAATCATACTATGAGCTTCAGACATTTTACTCTCAGCAGCAACTTTGGTCTCGGCACAATCTGCCCGCATCTCATGCAAAGTCTTCTCTAACTGAGAGAAAATAACAACACAAAATTAATAGAAACGAAATTAAGAGGGGGAAACAATCTATGTTGTTCATTCTCAAAGATAAAGATCTTACACTAGAAATACACTCCTTTGAAACGCCTACATCCTTCTTCAAACTTTCTTCTCGTTTCTTTCCTTCAGCCAAGGCAGAAACATATGCAGATATATCCCGCCTATGTGCTAGGTTAGCCTCATCCACAGAGGCC
Source organism: Leavenworthia alabamica (assembly GCA_000411055.1). Classification (NCBI taxonomy): domain Eukaryota; kingdom Viridiplantae; phylum Streptophyta; class Magnoliopsida; order Brassicales; family Brassicaceae; genus Leavenworthia; species Leavenworthia alabamica. The sequence continues at coordinate 10,447 of ASXC01024017.1, forward strand.
TTAACTTCCTCATACTTGGATAACAATTCGTTTTTCTCCAAAAGTAGAAGACCCATGTTGTGTTGGTAATCATAAACCTACATGAAAGTTGCGATCAATCTATGTCAATAGGTCCTTTGATCCAAAAAAAAACTGGCCAATATAACAATGTCAACGAATCAAGCTCAAAAGAGGAAACAAAATCAAAACTTTTAAAGCATCCAAAAGCAAAGCAGTAAACCAAATCCACCCAATAAAAGGTCAGGAGTGTAACGGAGATGACTGTAAGTCAACAATTCAAGGGCATTCACGAACGGTCATGTAATTTAATTCCTCTTCATATCCCCCGGGAAAATTAAATTCATATATGAATCAAACTTTAAGAGCATAAACCTATTCCCCAGCAACTAAGTTATAACACTCTCGTGTTCCCAAGACGAAAAGAAATAATCAGAAATTATCGAAACTAAAAGAATGAGAAATAACAAGAAGAATTGAGAAACAAAACCTCAGATTCCAGCTTGGCGATGTAAGAGATAAGTGCTGCTTTATCCCTCGTTTTGATCGATTGTTCATCAAACCCAGCTTCTTTAAGACGCTTCCACATGACTTCTTCAGTGAGAGGGCTTTTCAAAACCCTAGAACCAGGCGTAATTGTCAATCTATTACTAGCCGCCGAACGAGAAGTTGCCATCGTCTCTCCCAATCGCACAGGGACTACAAATCGAACCCAAATTCTTCCGATCTCGGATCAAAAGTACGATTATTGGCTCTTCACTTTACCTCTCTCAAACAACAAAGAAGAGTTCTGTGACAGTGCGTCGCAGAAAAGTCTAGTCTCTCTCTCTCTCTTTGTTCTTTTAGGTCGAGTACTTAGTCAAAAGGGGTTTTTATTCAAACAGTCAAAATACTAAAACGACAGCATCTTAAACCTTCTCTTTCTCTTTTTTAGCGGCCAAAACCAAAATTTTAATTGAGTTTAAAAGAGGTGATTATATGGTAATTAATTTTTCGGATTTTCTCAATAGTCACGACTGTTGTGTGATAATTAACTTTTAAATTTTAACCATTAAATGCTGGTTTCATGCATATTCTGTCATTAACTTTAAAAAATGTAGTTGGTAATTAAATATTTAGAAAATAGTTATGATTCTTTAGTATTTTCCCGTACTCACTTGACAGATGTGTTTGCTGTCTAGCCAGCCAGGCGTCATAAATCTTCTTTTTCATTCTTTTGTTTGTGTAGTTTAAATAGTTTTTAAAAATCACCAACATCCAAAAAAATCAAGTAGATGTATTCAAACTACAGTAGATGTATAACAGAGTTCGCAGAATTCTGAAATTTCTTGGTTTCTTGAAATTATTAAACTACCAAAGAACGTTTTAACAGAGAAACCTTAGCTTCCTTTTCTAGTTTTAATTTATATCGAGTTTGATGCAAACATATGTTTATTTCCAGTGACATTATTTGATAAACCAAAGATTCTCTCTGAACCTTTGTTCTTATTACAGGCTAACGCCTCGGGCTGTCCTTTTTTAAGGGATGACTGGGGTGATAGGATCAGGTTGAAGAGCTTTTTTCACAAGATCAGTCTGCTCCTTAACATGAAGCTGGTAAAATCCAGTGGCTGTAGCAGCTGAAGGAAGACGACCTACATATTTTATGTCATTAAAGTTTCCACGTTGTAATGCTTTCATGGCTGTGCAAAGCCTAGGTGCTATATATTGATATCCTCCCATGTTCATCGGCTCTTCTTGACACCACACAATCTCTGCATCTGTCAAAACACAACAATAACAAGTTTTCAGTGAATGAATGATGAATTCATAGTCAACCAAAAACCATACTGTATCTCAACACGTACTTGGATATCGCTTTAGTTCTCTTTGAATGAGATCGTATGGGAATGGACATAGCTGCTCTACTCTGCAAATGGCTACCTCGTTTGTTTCAGACTTCTTTCTTTCTTCATCAAGCTCATAGTACACCTGATTCATTGACATTTTTAAAGTTTTAACTTTCAGAAATCTGAAAAAACTCTTATCATTTTTTATTTGTTACCTTCCCAGAACAGAGGACTAGACGTCTGATACCTTCTTCAAGATCAGAGTGACCACTTTGATCTTTAATCAACCGTTTGAATCGGGTTCCTTGTTTGTCAAAACCAGGATGTCCTTTAACATCATCGAATTCCGAGAGATTAGATACACATTGTTTGTGACGAAGCAAGTTTTTGGGAGACATCACTATTAGAGGCTTTCGAAAGTCCCTGTGTATCTGCAAAAGGATGATATCAAGTTTGTATGTGTGAAAATTTTTAAATAAAGAACAAAAAAGAAGTATTACCTGACGACGCAGAACATGGAAATAGTTGGCAGGTGTAGTAACATTAACAATCTGCCAATTACATTCCTGAATCTGCTTCCGAAGAGTTGGATCCATCTCAGGAATAACATAAGGATTGTCATCACTCATCTGCAGTTGGAAATATACAAATGAGAAGGAAACAAATATGAAAAACTAGAGAAGAAACTTAATGGTAAGTATTGGTTATATAATGTGTACCTGAAGAAACCGTTCTAATCTACCACTTGAATGTTCAGGGCCCTGACCATCATATCCGTGAGGAAGTAGTACTACTAGACCGGTTTGACGAAGCCATTTGGATTCACCACTGCTAATGAATTGATCAAACATGACTTGTGCGCCATTAGCAAAGTCTCCAAACTGAGCCTCCCATATTACCAGAGAATTCGGATTTTCCATTGAGTAACCCAGCTCAAATCCAAGAACACCAAATTCTGAAAGAGAACTGCATACACAGACAACAAGAAGATCATGTAGAAAAATGAGGAGTTGTTCTGATCTCTAGTGATTCACAAAACATACCTGTTACTGACAGTGAACATTTCAGGGTCTTGGTTCATTGTCAGGTTATCTAAGGGACAATACTGTTCGCCGGTTTCTTGATCATGAAGCACTGAATGTCTATGACTGAAAGTTCCTCTTTCAACATCTTGTCCACTTAGCCGAACATGGTTACCTTCCACAACTAGTGTAGCAAAAGCTAGAGCTTCTCCAAGTCCCCAATCAATCCCTTCTCCTGATTCAATCATCTGAGCACGTTGCTCATAAACTCTTTTCACCCCTCTGTGTGGCTTGAAGTTCTCTGGGAAGGTTGAGATTGCCTTTCCCACATTCTTCAAAATCTCTGGCTTCACTCTGCAAAAGAACAAAGGAATAGCTTCTCAACAACATGTGACATTTGACAATGACAAACTAATAATATGAAACGTGTATAACGTGTATGTAAATACCCAGTGTTTCGGATCCTAGAAATCTGCTCCGGTGACTTGAATCCAGTCCAATGACTTGCCAGCCAGTCACGTTTTTGAGGAATATAATCTTTACTTGCCCCAAATTCTTCATTGAGGATAGAGCTAACTTTCTTTTGAATCTTATCAATATCTTCTTGTGTTACCTGTCCAGATTTCAAAAGCTTCTCCTGATAGATTTGAAGTGATGAGGGATGACTGCGTATCACCTATCAACAGCAAGTAACATCCTATTTATGATCCAAAATTACAAAGAAATGAACTAAAATGGAAACGGAAATTGCGATGAAATTGTTTCCAAGAAATGGACAACAAAACAGTCAGACCTTGTACATTTTTGGTTGTGTGAAGGATGGTTCGTCTATCTCGTTATGCCCAAAGCGACGGTAGCATACTAGATCAACAATAACATCAGAATGGAAAGTCTGGCGCCACTCAGCAGCAAGCTCACATGCATGCACTACTGCTTCAATGTCATCCGCATTAACATGGAAAATTGGGGCACTTAAAGCCTTTGCAACATCAGTACAATACTGTGAAGACCTTCCTGCCCTTGGATCGGTTGTGAAAGCCACTTGATTATTCACCACAATGTGCACTGTTCCACCGGTATTGTAGTTAGGAAGTGCACTAAGATGTAGAGTTTCATATACAACACCTTGTCCGGCAAAGCTACCATCTCCATGGATCAAAATACCCATGTTCTTTGTTCTGTTCTCGTCTTTCGTGTAATATTGTTTCGCTCTGGTTTTACCCATCACAACAGGATCTACTGCTTCCAAGTGACTGGGGTTTGCTAACAAAGACAAGTGAAGATGTTTGCCTCCTCTAGTTGGGCGATCATAAGATGTACCCAAGTGGTATTTCACATCACCTGTCCCAGTGTAGAGCCCAACTTCATCTACTGGCTTAGTACCACCACTGAACTCGCTGAATATTTGGCGTAGAGGTTTCCTAACAACATTACCCAAAACATTAAGTCGACCCCTGTGAGGCATACCGAGAACTATGTTCTCTACCCCTAGATCTGCAGCCCTATCAAACATCTCCTTCATGCCAGGAATCAAAGACTCGGCACCTTCAAGTCCAAATCTTTTAGCCGTGGTCCACTTAGAAGCCAAGAAATTCTCAAACTGTGTACTCCAGGTAAGCCTATCATAAATAACCACCCGACGCTCACTGTTGTACTGTCGAGGTGTAGGAGTCTCAATCTTATCTCTCAACCAGTTACATTTATCCCTATCAGCAATGTGCATGTACTCATACCCAATAGTCCCACAGTAAGCCTGCTCAAGCCTTGACAGTATTGCCCTTAGTGTTTGAACTGGACGGTTCTCAGAGAGAAAACCTGACATCCTCCACACACCTAGAAAGAATTCCCGGTCCAGATCAGCCTCTGTAAACCCATAAAGAGCTGGCGTAAGATCCTCAGGAATGTCTCTCTCCTCTAGACCCAAAGGGTCAAGCTTGGCCTTCATGTGGCCATTAACCTGGTAAGCTCTAACGAGCAACAACAAACGCATGCTTTCTTGAATGGTTTGCCCGGAGATTCCAGGGGATGTAGCAGCCTGACCCACAAAATTCCTAAAGAAATTATCCCAGGACTCATCAACACTGTTGGGATCAGCCTCCCAAGCCCTTTGTAGCTCCTCTAAATAAACACTGCTTGTTCCATCTAAGAAGCTATCAGTTAGCTTGGAAAGTGGCACTGGACGCGGAACAGGTGCAGTAGATTCTGCCTTTGATTTGAGGAAAGTAGAGTGAAAACATCTGGTTTGAGTAGGGGAAAATCTAGTTCTAGTGGCATATGAACCAAACTGAGACTGAGACAGTGTCCTTCTTATGGCATGTTTTGCCACAGAAGAACCAATTCTAAACCAAGCCATAGCTTAAGTGATCTATGTGTAAACAAGCCCAAGTCTTGAATTAATAATTGTTTCTTCTACCTGAAAATGATCTAATAAAAAATACAATAAAATACTCCAAAGAAAATAGAAGTAGATAAGTCAAATATCAACTAATTAATTATAATATATCTCCTGCTGCAAGTACCAAAAACATAGAAGAAATTTGAAACGAAAATATCCTACTAATTCCAGAGTTAGTCAGCGATCAGATTCATTCAGATCAATGAAAAACAAAATAGAAACCTCAAATAATTGAAACATAAACAATTGCCTCAACAAGTTTCATTTCGGAGAATTTCCCCATCAGAGAACATGAACATATATAACAAAACAAAATTAAGTACGAAGGAGAAGAAGATGGACCTGGATATGGATCAAAGATGATGGTGACGACTCAGTGAAGTGGCTCGTAGAAAGAAAGAAAAAAAAGTAAAAGAAAAAAAAGACCCACCGCCTTTAACAGCCGACGTTTGGCTACAAGGATAAGTATATATCTAGTGCGAATATTTACGTGTTACATTTGGGCCGTAAAGCCCAGTATATTATAAATTTAAATATAGAGCCCAGTAAATGAAATTTAAATATAGAGCCCACTTAAATAAATAGTTTCAAAAAAAAATAATTCTTTTTTGGGCTACTCAGCTCAAATCGTAGTAACACAACAACAAGACATTAATCTATCTCTCACATATACAACAGATACGTAAGGCTTATGCTTTAAAGCTCAACTAAACAGATATAATTTCGTACATGTCATTTGATGTTCTGCTTTGGAACTGTCCTTACTGTTCAGACCCAGTTGCAGTCAAAATCAACAACCAATAATTTGCTATTTCTGAATATTTTAGTGAAACGTGTGATGCAAAGAGATGAAGTTTAGTAATAATAGTACAGTGATGAGTAGTAGTAAGGACAAAAGTCTCTTTTTACTGTTTTGTCTTCTGTAGTGATTTAGATAGAATAGAAGTCAATGTAGCTTTCAAATAAGTAATGTAAATGTACCTTGTGGCCACTCATTTACGTAGCTGATCTATCAATCACCATCGATGTGGTGTTTCAGACAATAACTCTTTCAATGAGTAATTATAAACAAAAAAAAAAAGAGGAATAAAATACAGAGTATGTGCCTTCTTCTCCAGCTGTAGTAGTAGTAGTACTGTCGGTGAGCTTATATATAAATCCATGTTTAAGACCTCAAAAAGTCTTCTAATTTAAACAAGTTCCCACTAATTTCAATTGGCTTTAATGAGTTTCACATTATTTTCAACAAGTTCTGAACTTGATAAGACATTTCTTCATAAGGTTTAATGCAAATCTGACTCCTTGTTGGAAATGGGACCATATAGCTAATACCAATAATATCTTCTTCGTCCAACAATTCCTTGTAATACATATATCAAGGTTTTGATTCTTTCATTGTATGTGTTCTTTTAATTTCTAGTTACACAAAACAAGTTGTGGTTTATCAAATACTTTTGCAGATAAATTTATTTATTATCAACATTTTTCGCAAAATCCATTTTTATTACAAAAAATTCAAATAACCACAAGTTATAACCATTATATCTAATACTAACTATACACACCAATACACCAGGCACTTACGTACGTCTACATAATAAGACACTACAGTCGACATTTTCCCATAATAATTATATATAAAATCCCGTACAATACGGAACATGATCAATGTAACGTACGTGTACATGTGGATTTATTTTTAAGCACGGCACTCGGGTGGTGGAACCGGATACCTAGACCGGTCAGTACAATAATCATAAACCATATGGTTTACTCTAACCCAAAGGTAACTTCGGGCTTCAGCGGCGTTAAGTGACTGATAAGCATAACCTTCCCACCAATTGTGAGTGTTCGATGGACAAAAGGTTGGTCCAGGTACAGGACAACCTTCGATATCGAAATCTTTGTAATAAGCATGAAACGGAGCTTTGTTCCAATCAATTTTCTCTAATCCGCCACGTGTCGCCCAATCATCGGCTTCCCATAATGTAGAGTAAACTGTCATAGGTTGTGATGTTGGGTAAGTTATGTTCTTAGCTTGGTTGTTTTTGTATTCTCTTATTGGCACATCGTCTACGTAAAACCTGATTAACCCAAAAAAATATATAGCGACATTATCGTTACATTTAGAAACTTTTGGGATGATTTTATTTTTGAAATTATATAATAAGAAAGAAGCTTACACAATGTGTTTGTGTGACCATAGTATAGTGTAAGTGTGGAAATCCAAAGACGGGTCGAACCAAAGATTAACTCTTTGCTCTCTATCTCCTTTACCATGAGCAAATATGTTTGTCTGTACTGAGTAAGGTTGTCCACTTCGGTTTCCCAAGAACTCAAAGTCTAACTCGTCTCTCACCGTGTCCGTATCCGAGTTCATCTATAGACCATATGAATGGTTCAACCGTTAGTTAAATGTTTCAAGAATATTGTATGTTTTTGAGTTGAATATGTAAATTTTACTTACGTAGAAGGCGGTTACTGTACCGGCAGAGTCGCCGGGAATGAGTTTGATTTTCATGCTAACTCGTCCAAATAGATACTTTCTTTTGGAAGCAAATCCACATCCTTTGTAAGAAAAAAATATAAAAACATGTGAGTGAGAGGATAATTCATAAAAGCCCACTAATATTTAAAATGTTTCTAACTTCAATAAAAAAAAAAAGATGTATGTGGTTTTGGTGTGTGTACCTGTGCTCTGGTCAAGGACAAGCTGGATAGCTTTTCCACCATCTACTTGGCGGATGTGAGACTCTGAGTAAGCGGCTTTGAAATCCTCGGAGAATGTAGCGGGCCGGGCAGTAATCCGAATGAACATTAGCGTGAAGACTGTGACAATGTTAAGAAAAGATGGGAGATATATTTTAGCCATGGGACTTTGTATCTTAAAATATGTGTAATTTTCTCTGGTGAGTTTTTTTTTTTTAATAGATTCATAAGTATGCATGTGTTTATATACACCACTTTTTTTGCCAATGGGAATTGAGGAATTAGGAGGGTGACGTGGACGTAGCATCATCTAAGAGTAGGAGACATCGTTTAGCTTTCCACACAGCTAATTGCGAGCAGTCTCTTGGCCTACCAACTATTCATTTATTTATTCCCAAATGAATTGATACCTAAATCTTATGCCAATTTAAAAATATAAGGACGTGAATGGTTGTCATGTTATATTCATATTGAAATCTACATTATCAATCTGTTAAATTTAGTTAAACCCATAATTTAATATTCTGACTATACCACTTCTTTTTTGTGGCATCGATCAATCATCATATACATATACGATCACCTAGTCAGAATTTGAAATTATGTTCAGGTAAAAGTCTTCCTTAAAATGAATGTAAAACGTGCAATTACAATGAGAAGAAATGTTAGGGAAGAAAATGTATATGAACGTGTGGTTTATAAAGTTGAAAGGATGTAATGTCTTAATCGAAGGATGGTTGTGGTTCAAAACATAACTTATGGTTCTAATTATTTTGGCAATAATATACAACAAAATGAAATATTATGTATTAATTTGTAACAAAGTTCAAGTGAAGCATTTAAACAAAAACTTCTGGCAACATTCTATTTCGACTCTACCTCCAAGAGAAGGAACGTTAATAGTATAGTTACAAAATATTCAATATACATTTGATACCTTATTAATTTTAAGCTTCATTTATGATTTATTACTTCAAAAACTTAGTGAGTTGCCGACATTGCAGAGGTGAAAAAACATAAATGTGGTGAAAAGGACAGACAATTTATCATAGCTTAAATTCATTTGTTCGACAGAGCGATTCAATCATTCAGATCACGTAATAGAAAAAAACATAAAGATGTTCATGCAAAATTAATCAACAAGTAAAAGAAAAAAAAAGGACATAAAAATATTCATGTAAAATTTTAAACAAGAAGAAACTTGGTATTACCTTAGTATGGATGATAAGCTAAACGCTATTAAGGTTCACAACACCTAGAAATCAATTATCCAAACTATAACAATCCAAACAAGAAGTAAAGTTTTGTTGCTCTGCTTTATTACAAAACCACACAAGAAACTCACTTGGAATCTCTCTAGCAAGCAACATATATAAACTTACCAACATAAACATATCAAGAACTATAGATCAGATCACTTGTTCGTACTCACATCTCAGCATGGCTAATACCATCCGCACACAGATCGGAGTATCCCTTCTGTCCCGCACAGTTTTGAATGGAACTGTTACATCAGTGTTGAGACCATTGTATGTTCTTGATATCGATACCTTCTTTAACCATTTCATAAAGTGGGCTCATTTCTCTCAACTTCTGAACTTGTTTAACAGTAAGCTCAACCGCTCTATCGATCTCTTCCTCTGTGGTAAACCTACCAATCCCAAACCTAATCGAAGTGTGAGCCATATCCTCATCAACACCCAAAGCTCTTAACACATAAGAAGGCTCTAAACTAGCACTAGTACAAGCACTTCCACTAGACACTGCAACCTCCTTCAACCCCATCAACAAGCTCTCTCCTTCAACATAAGCAAACGACAAATTCAGATTCCCTGCATATCGACTCTCCATCGAACCATTCACTACAATTCCATCAAGCTTCTCTCTAATCCCATTAAGTAACCTCTCTTGTAAACCCTTAATCCACTTATCATCATACTCCATCTCCTTCATAGCAATCTCACAAGCAGCCCCAAACCCAACAATTTGGTGTGTAGGCAATGTACCACTACGTTGTCCCCTCTCTTGACCTCCACCATTAATCAAAGGCTCAAGCCGAATTTTTGGTCTCCTTCTCTCATACAAAGCACCAATACCTTTAGGTCCATAGATCTTGTGACCACTCATAGACATCAAACTAACATTCCACTTATCAACATCAACAGGTATCTTCCCAATAGCTTGAGCAGCATCAGTATGAAATGGAATCTTATGCTCTTTACAAATCCTACCAATTTCTTCCATTGGTTGAACCACACCAATCTCATTATTCACAGCCATTATAGAAACTAGCCCTGTATCAGGTCTAATAGCTTCTCTAAGCATCTCTAGATCAACTAATCCATCAGTTTTCACAGGCAAGTAAGTAATCTCAAATCCTTCTTGCTGCAAATGCCTACAAGAATCAAGCACACACTTGTGCTCAGTCTGTGTGGTTATAACGTGTTTCTTCTTGTAAAAATGCATCACTCCTTTCACCGCATGATTATTGGCCTCCGTCGCACCAGACAAGAATATGATCTCCTTTGGTGAAGCTCCGATAAGTTTCGCCACTTGGATTCGTGCAGCCTCAATTGCGTTCTCAGCTTCCCAACCGTAAAGATGAGTTCGTGAGTGAGGATTCCCGTAATTATGCAACAGATATGGAGCCATGGCATCGTATACCCTAGGATCAACCGGAGTTGTTGATTGCATATCTAAATAAAGAGGCCTACCTGAAATTCGAACTCCTTTCATCATAATCGATTCATCCGCAAATGAATCCACGGTGGAAGTAGTTGCAGCTGCAGCGACGGTTGATAAGTGGTGACGCCTTGATACAGCGCCGTGTGGTTTGGTTAGCGCCCGGCGGATCGTGGAAGAGATAACCTTAGATGCCATTGATTCTACACGTCAGATTACGTTTCCCGAGTTTTACTCTAGTTGAATGATTCTCTACAATTGACAGAAGCGACGTGGTCGTCTCTCAAACCTAAATAGAAGACAATGAAAATTTAAAGGCTTATGAGAAACCGGCCTTAAATATAAAATGGGCCTAATATAAATGCCCAATACGATTTATGAGTTATTTAACGTTTAAATTTTTTAAGATTGTTAATTAAAGATGAACGGATTCGAAGGTTTCACAATGTTCTTTTGCTTTCTTTGATTCACATTTTTTTTGGGTGAAGTTCTTTTGATTCACATGGGAAGTAGGTTTAGTGTGTAGTGACAGTTTTTTTAAGTGTTTGGAGTCTAGTTTATAAAGAAGCACATCAAATTTAAAAAGGAATCTAGTAATCTTTTTTTTTGGGTTAAAGTGTATTATTATCTAGAAAACTTTTTTGTGTTCACGCCAAATCTATGTTCTTTATTTTTTTAATTTGGGTTTTTAGTGAAATTTGGTGGACCTATTAATAAGTAATCAATAACTAATGAATTGTATAATCAGCTAATCTAGAAAGATCATCTGCACATACGTCTCATACAAAATTGGTTATTATTTAATGGTGTAAACTGAAATTTTATTACTAGGAATGTAACGGTAAGTTTGTCGAAAAAATGATTAATGGTAAGTGAGTTTTAACTGAACAACAGTAGCATTGACTTGGAGGATGGTAATAATGTGACCTTAATTATTATATGCATGGAGAACAGAGAATGTTAGGTAATATCTAATGCGTATACTTTGAGTCTTTGATAAACTCTTCTTAAGTCTTCACTTAAGCACGATTTATTTTTGCTTTGGAAAAAGCAATCGCCGTAAGACTCTACGTCGCCTTTAAGACAATTTTGTTCTGTCTGATTAAATGTACTTTAAGTCAAACATTTATCTTTCCCAATACCCCTATTACCACCATAGAGTAAATTTTGTTGAAACACACAATAATGAAATCATTTTGTAAATTTATTAAAGTGGTTGCGGTTTATCAATTATAAGCCCATATCCGATAAGCCCAATAACTTTAGTAAGTTGCTAAATTGCCCTCACGACGACACTCACTCTCCTCCACTTATGTTGTGTGTAGATTTTTATGCATATTAAATCATTTTATGTAATAACATGCGTTACTCCTATATTATATAATAATTACAATCAATAGCCACCTTTTAATATCTGGTTGTTAGTAAATTGTCACACAAAAAAACAGATTTTAATTGTTGTCGTGAGTGACCCTCGAACTTGGGGAATATTAAGGGTGTTTTCGTCATTATAGGCGTGTCTGTACACGACGCAGCGTTTTTACTTGCTTTCACTATTGGGCTTTTGTCTTGAAAAGTAAAGCTCATTTTTATTCTAGTGATATATGGGCTCTCAACGACCCAGTCTCCGGAGACCAAATTAAAATTTACAAACGTACCCCGTATGTATAATCTAGTTTAGCCTGCATATATGAATTATATACAATTAATATAATATTAAAAGACCTAAATTAATTTGGGTTTCAAGATTATATGAAATTGAGCTAATAGGTTTAAATCAGGTTTTTGGTGGCATTAATTTATCAGATGTAATTGATCAGACAAAATAATATGTAAATTAAAGTGTAGGGAAAAAAATATTAAGATGTAAAATTTGGCTTGATCGGACGCATATCTAACATTAAAAGGGGTCTCATGTAGTCAACACAAATAATTTGACGAGTGAACTTTACAGCTAATTATAAGAATTGATTTTAAAGAGTTAAAAGATTAGAAACATATGGACCCATTTCTCATGTTTGATATTTAAAAAAAGGTTTTTATGCAAATAGAAAAATGGGCACTAACCTGTGTCTCTTCTTCTTTTTGTCCTTTCAACATCACCTCACTATTTACTTTCAAAAATATATATTATAATAAGTAGATAACTATATATCTGATTCTTCTTTAAAAAAAAAAAATTAATTATGGCTGGTAAATTAGCACAAACCGGCCACTATATCAATGATTAAAAGAAATTTATCATTCGCATTACATTTAGTAAAAAACTTTGACTTGAAATATCTTCTTATGTATAGAGTAAGGATTTAAATTAAATGGATAAATGTGTTAAAAAGTGTGACGAAAATGAAACGAATCTATACCTAACATTTACAATGCGATATGACATAAACTATTCATAGATATTGACCTTACGTACCACGAATCAACTTCATCTACTAACTATTTACATTCTTTATTTTACTTAACTAGTATAGTCCCATGTCACGGGATAACAATAGGTCATTATTTGACGTACGAAGTCGCTGCATTTCAACTCCACTAATCATCATATATATCCCCTAACCAATTATTTTACATTATCTGGAGAACAACAAATAAACAAACTACTGCAATTCATGTTTACTGAAGAAGAAGAACATATAAACAAACCATTGTAATTTATTCCATGAATTGTAATTTATTTAACCTTTGTTTTTTGGCACGTATAGTATAGTATATTTGACAAAATATTTTATATTCCACACGAAATGAGTAATTAAAAAGGAATTATTCTTAAATATATAATTATAATTATGTAGGGATCTGTTTGAAAATACTACATAATTAAAACGGAATGAGTAAGATTTGGGCGAACACAAAAGTCAATATATACATGATTCGTGAAAAAGGTAAGGCCATTATTATCATCTTTACATAATTAGGCACTTTCGTATATTATATAGTCCAAATGATGGTAGCAGGTAAGAACATTAAAATTTTTAAACAAATGATACCTACACTAAAATTTGAAAATCAAATAAAATGAGCGGCTTATACTAATGTATTATATTTTCAAAATCACTGAATAATTTTACTGGCTCTTTTAAAAATTTGTTATTGTAATTTACCTTCATAATCAACTACGAGGGATGGGACATAACTCTGTCGGGGAAAACAATGAAACCAAGTAAAGACAAAACGGACCCATTCAAATACACTGCACTCCTTTCTCTACGTGTCTCTGTCTTATCACAATCATATATTCCACGTGGCATTTTCATCTCTAAAACTTACCAATAAAAAAGTTTGATATTTATTAGAAAATTGATACGCCTACATATAGCATAGACTGGGAGTAAATTAATTAGAAAATTGAAGTCTAATTTTCAGTGCTTATGTGTTGTCACGAAAGAAAATTCTTTGATATATAATAAAGTTTCGAATTAAATAAACTGTCCGGAAATTACGCATAATGTGAAGATATAAAGCTGATATGAAAAGACATCAACTATTTTTTTCCCTTTATTTTCACCTTTGTCATTCATCCAACATGAATATTCCATGGAAAAAAAGATATAGTTGTTACTTGATGAAATCGTGGTCAGACACACGATGCATGTGTGTATCTAGGAAACAATAATATTTATTTTGTGGATTAAAATTTACTTTTAAAAGGTTAAAATGTAATGCAATATGTTATCATTATGATAGCCGTGATAATCTCTATGAAGCTATCAATTAGGCAAGTACCTCTCAAATGTTAACTAACATCAAGGTAGCTACTACCTACAATGTTGTTTTTTTGACCTAAATGTTCTCATATAATAAACTTAAGACTAACTAATCATCATTGGAATATATATCTATGTACAACCAACTGAAAACTAAATGTATGTAAGTTGGGTGTGGCTTATATTTATGACTTAAGAAATCATAAATGCTTAACATAGAGTAGAATTGCTTCATGGAAAGGGCAAAGACTTAGACAGAGAGATCTCATCAAAATCATTAAAGACTTTAGACTTGCCATATATTTTTTGCATGTGCGATATAAAAGTTTGAGAGTGAGAAGTTTCACTTACCTTCACATATTAACTCAAAACCAATCATTATCTTCCTACCACATTTATACCTTTGAATCTATTATCTCTCCGACTTTATCCATCACACGTTTTTTTCTTCTTAGTTAGAATTCTTCTAAGTTACAACATGCAAAGAGTATTCACATTATACATACCTAATGCTTAACACATGGACTACTTAACAATTTCCAAGACAAATTTTTAAAATTATGAAATTAAAAATTTAATTTAAAAACCCCAACTGTACATTTCATTAATACAAATTACAAACTACGATAAAGCCGAGTTCCGATTAATAAAAAAAGTAAAAAGTAAAAGCCGAGGAAAATGAAACACACTTGAACAGAGTAATAAAACAGAAAGCAGATTAAAAGGATAAATACGTAATTAACAACCAAATCTCATCACTAACACCATTTTGAAAATGACAATTTTACCCTTCTACCCGAAACCCTAGATTTTACATCCGGAAACCAGAAAAACTCTCTTAGAGATTGAGTAGATCCGGCGGACCTTGACCACCGAACTTCGGCGAAATCTCACTCTCCGGCGTAGAATCCGCTACCGGATGATCCTTTGACGGTGGTAACTTCGAGACCTCAGTGAGAATCTGAACAACTTCTCTCATCGTCGGTCTTTCAACGGCTTGTTCTTCGACACAGAGCATAGCCACGTAGAAGACATGAGTCACTTGGTGAATCGGAATCGAAGAAAGTCTCGGATCCAAAACTTTTAGAACATTTTCTTTGTTAGAATCAGTCATTTTACGAACCCATTGCACAATATCCACACCATCTCCAAATTCGCCGACGGGTTTTCTTCCGGTGACGAGTTCTAAAAGAACCACACCAAAACTATACACATCGCTCTTCTCATCTACCTTCAACGTATACGCATATTCTACACAACAACAACAACAAAAAACACAGAACAAGAGACTGTAAAGTTCAAGTTTTAAAAACAGAGCATGAGATTGTAAAGTTAGAAACTTTTTTTGTTTGTTACCTGGAGCTATGTAACCGTAAGAGCCAGCGATTGCAGACATACATTCCGATGTACCCGAATCTTGAAGGAATTTAGCAAGACCAAAGTCAGCAACATGAGCTTCAAAATTTGAATCGAGAAGGATATTGTTTGATTTGACATCTCTGTGAACAATCAATGGAGAACAATCATGATGAAGATAACAAAGTCCTTTTGCAGCTTCAAGAGCTATCTTGTAACGTGTATCCCAGTGCAAGTGTCCTCCTTTCTTACTGTGAAGCACTTCACCTAGACTACCATTAGGCATGTACTCATAGACTAGTAGATTCGTCTCATGGTTAGAGCAAAAACCTAGAAGCCTCACGATGTATCTGTGTCTTATACTTCCTAATGTTTGAATCTCTGCATTGAATCCATGATCATGTGAAGATCCACGAGATATTGCAGCTAGTCTTTTGACAGCGACTTGATCACCATTAGGCATTAAGCCTTTATAGACAATACCAGCTCCTCCTTTACCTATAATGTTGTCTTCTTTAAGAGAATCCAAAACATCGTCACATGTGAAGTCTAGTCTTTGGAAAGGTGTTAATCTCCAAGCTCGTGACTTGCTAGCCTTTTTCAAAGATCTAGCTTTGATTATGGCTACAACAGCGAACGCAATTGAACAAACGAGTAGTCCAAGAACGAGCAATAGCTTCATGGAAGCTGATAAAAATCCTTTATGATTCTGATTTGCTCCTTTAATAACACCGTCTTTACAAGGACCAAGGTAAGTACCACAGAGATCAGGATTGCCTAAGAATGACGTGTAGTTGAAGTAACTGAATTGTCCGGTTCTGGGAACTAAACCGGAGAGATTGTTGTAGGAGAAATCAAGTGATGTTAAGCTCTGCATTGATGAGATTGAACCAGGGATTGATCCAACGAGATGGTTTCTAGACAGATTCAAGTAATTCAATATCTTCATATCAGAGATCTCGTTTGGGATTTCACCGGAGAGCTCGTTTTGGCTTAGATCGACATAAGTTAAAACCTTGCAATGGCTGATCTCAGGAGCTATTTGACCGGAGAATAAGTTATGGCTGAAATCAATCATTGATAGTTGCTGTAGCTTCCCTACCTCTGAAGGAATCGGACCTTCGAACTTGTTACCGTTAAGGAGAAGTTTCTGAACGCCGGTGAAATTTCCGATGGCCGGTGGTAATGGACCTGAGAGCTGGTTGTTTGATAAACTGATCTCACCTAGGTTGACGGAAACATCACCGGCAATCGGTAACTCGCCGGTGAGGTAATTATTGTGGAGCTCCAATTGAGTTAATTTGGGTAATCCGAGTAGTCCTTTAGGGATTGAACCGTTTAGAAAATTATCGCCCATTCGGATTCGGGTCAGTGACTCGCATTTACCAAGAGAATCAGGGATTGAACCAAAGAGGAAGTTTTGAAGATTTATAAAAGTTTCTAACTTGTTACCGGAGCACAAATTCGGCGGTAAAGCTCCGGTAAGTTTGTTAGTAGAGAGATCGACGAGATTGAGTTTACCGTTTTCTCCCAGTCTCTGCGGGATGCTTCCGGTGAAATTATTTTCCCAAAGCTGTATCACTTCAAGCTTCGGCAATTCTCCGATAAGCTCCGGAATCTCGCCGTAAAGTTTGTTTCTGAAGAGATTCAACAGCCTGAGATTCTTCAGCTCTGCGAAACTAGCTGGAATCTCTCCGGTGAACATGTTGTTAGACAAATCCATTGATTTCAAACTCGAAAGCTTTCCTAGCTCCCAAATTAACGGACCTGCAAACTTATTCACTTGCAAGAAAAGCGTGTCGAGTTTCTGAAGCTTTCCGATTTCCGGCGGAATTTCACCAGTTAATTCACAATTACTGGCGTCCAAGCGTACTAGCTCTGATAAATTTCCGATCTCTGGAGGTAGACCGTCTTCGAAAACGTTGTAGTAGCTGATGTAAAGTTCACGGAGAGTCGTTAGGTTTCCGATCTCCGGGGGAATTTTCCCGACAAGCTCGTTCCCGGAAACTGATAAGTACTCAATATATGGCCATCTTCCGTAAGATGACGGAATCGTACCGACAAAGTAGTTACCGCCGAGGTGGAGATGCCGGAGCTGAGTCATATTGGTGACGGAAACCGGTAAATTTCCGGTTATATTGTTGTTGTAGACATCTAGAACCCGGAGATTCAGTAAGCCAGATGAAATCTCATCGGGAAACGAACCGTTGAAGACATTGCTGGAGAGATTTAGGTAACGAAGACCGGAAAGATATGAAATCTCCGGTGGGATTGGACCGGATATTTGATTATCAGCGAGTGAGAGATTCTGAAGAAGACGTAAATGAGATACGTCTGGAGAAAGAGTACCGGAGAGGTTGAGACCAGAGAGATCAAGAGAGATCACGTGACGGCGAGAGATATCGCATGTGACACCAACCCATGTACAGAAGCTTGTTGAGTCTTTCCAGGAAGCGAGAGGCGAGTTTTTGTCATCTCCGGCGCCGATGAGAGATGATTTAAGTGAGAGAAGGGCACGGAACTCTGAGATTGGTCCGCTTGTGGTGAAGGAATGAGAAATGTGGAGAATAAATAAAAGAAGAAGAAGAAGATGTTTCATTGTTTCTCTCTCTATCTACTGGTTAGGTTTGTGAGATGATGTGAGTGTGGAGAGGGAAAGTGAAGAAGAAGAAGAGGAGGAAGGCGTGAATTTATTTTATATATCATATTACTTTATTTTAAAAAATTCTTTAATTTTTTTATAGCTCAAGGTGTATAGGTGCCACGTAAGATTTCTGGTCTTTTGTCACATTACTCTCATTTTTAACTTTTATTTTTTTGAACCTCACATTACTCTCATTTCAAAACTAAAAAAAAAGTTGATTGCTAAAAAGTTATTTGGAGGTGGATAAAACACAAAGTAGTAGGTAATGTAGTGATAAAAGGACGAAATAATAGACCTCAAAAAAAACAAGAATAAGTAATAGTATTATGATCTTGTGATTTCAGTGACAAAATTCTTACAATTTCTCAACTATACGTTGTTTTCTAATAAACATCTGTTTTTTTCTCTATTAAATACGAACATGTTTAAGTGTAACAATTTATGATGGTCAAAGTAATTGGTAATTTATTCGTCTTCGTTTTTTACAGCCACGGAGGACAACCGTCCAAACAAAAAGAGTAACAAAAGTCCCTCATAAAATACAAAAGAAAAGAAAAGAAAAGGTCAGGTCATGTTTTTCTTGAACCCATAGTTTATTCGGAATGCGACAAAAGCTAATAAAAAGCTCACCCAATAATCAAAATAATTAACAGTCCAGATCATGCCAAGCCGCATCCAATGGTGAGTCAAAAGTTTATCACTGTGGGAGTGTGTGGACCCACCTTTTAAAAGACAGGTTTATAGTAATTGGGCCGTAAATTTGGGCTCATGTGTCCGTATAGTATTCTGGTAGGTTCTCAAGGAGATTCGTTTATTGAGTTTTACACTTCTTTTCTTACTCTCTTCTCTATTTCTAGCTTTTAAATTGTCTTGAAAATTGAAATTTAAGCAAAGTTATTCACGTTCTATGGATCCATTACTACTACGCCTTTGTTTATTCTCTATACTGCATCATCGTCTCGTGTTGTGTTCCTTTTTGTCTCCTTAAATGCACATGATCTCTATAAGGAGTCTTATTACCAAGACAATCTTGATTTCAAATCCTTACTCACCAAAAAAATCATTAGGATTAGTATACGTTTTTTATTTTAGCAAAATTAGGAATTTGAAAGTCCATTTACTATATTAGGAAAGACAGAAGCACGAAGTTAAGGTTTAGGCAGTGATTTGTTTTGAAATCATGTAATAATAGAAAGAACATGCTACGAAAGCAACACATGATAAAGAATAAGAAGAAAAAACAAGACAACAAAGTCATATTGTCTCCTTTTTCTAGTGGTCCTTTTGAAAGGTGAAACATGACCCAATAAAAAAAATGTAAATGTGACCTTAAAATTATCATATTCACATCATCATCCTCATCCACTTTGTAAATGTAAAGGTTCCACATCAGCCAGGGATGTAAAAATCGATTTTTGTAACATGATTATTCACATTAATCTCTCATACCCAATATTTGTAAGCTAAGATTAACTCTTAAGTCTCTAATACAACACTATTGACCAAAACGTTACTAACATTCGGACATTCCCGCACGTGCGTATATATATTAGTTGATTTGCGTTTCCAAACGCTAACATTCGGACTCTTTGACTCATGAGTCACGGCCATGGTTGAATTTAAAATAGCTTTCATGTTAAGAGACATTCTACTTTATTATAAAAGGTTAAAAAATCAGAAACCTTAAATATTAAATTAACAAGATAGTATTGTTTTAATTTATTTTCCATTACAAATTAATAAATATAAATAAAATTCGGATAAATCACAACTTGGTTTTCATAATTGAGAATATACCTAAATCAAAACCAGGAATATAGAGCTCTGCTAATCATATACGTATATATATATAATAAATCTAATAATAGTAATAATAATAATAATAATAACATTAATACAAAAAAATTAAAAAAAATTAATCCTTTGGTAAAAGAAAATCTGAGTGTGGTGGAATTGAATCTGATAGAGAGGTCGATAATGAGGAGAGTTGGCCAGAGAGATTCTCCGGCAATAGAAGATGCTTCGACGCCGGTTCAAAAACGATTTATGACTCCTGGAATGTAATAAATAAATCATCAATTTTTATTTTTTTCTTTCTTCTGTTTTTGTAATGACGATAATTAATTACAAAATTGAATTTTTCCCAAATGGATTTGTTTCCAATTCTAACTCTTGACTGCTATTTAAATTTATTTTTTTGTAGATTTGTTACAATTTTATGTATGATAAACTTAATAAATTATGTGGATCGAGGAGTGATCGCTAGTAATGGTGTTAATGGTAGATCAAAAACATGTGATGCCAAAGGTCTTTGCTCACCAGGAACTGGAATTCAGTATGTGTTTTTTTTTAATTAGATTCGTTTATGAATAAAAGACAAAACTTTTATCTTGTATTGTAATATGGTAATGAAACAGGGGAGAGTTTAACTTAAGTAACTTTAAAGATGGTCTTTTGTCATCTGCTTTTATGGTTGGGCTTCTTATTGCTTCTCCAATATTTGCTGCTTTGTCTAAAAGGTTTCATTTTTTTTATATAAACAGAAATCATTGTTTTTTTTTGGAAGTATAGTTACAAACATTTAAAAGTCATAGTTTTGATTAATTTAATTGCAGATTCAATCCTTTTACATTAATTGGTGTTGGATTAACTGTTTGGACACTTGCTGCTACTGGTTGTGGCTTTTCTTACAACTTCTGGATGATTGCTGTTTTCAGAATGTGAGTGTTTTACTTGTTTTTTCGCCTTTTTCGATTCGGTTTCTGTATATTAACTAACTAACAGTCTCTTTTCATAATTTGAATCTTGCATATAGGTTTGTTGGGGTTGGTGAAGCTTCTTTTATTAGTCTTGCAGCACCTTATATTGATGATAGTGCTCCTGCTGCTAGGGTTAGTTTTAGTTCTTCTTACTTCAAAACTGTTACGGCTTGTTTACTCAGTTACCTATAATTGAGTCTCTTTCTTTACAGAAAAATTTATGGCTTGGACTGTTTTACATGTGTATACCAGCAGGAATTGCTTTAGGCTATGTGTATGGTGGATATGTAAGTTTATGGCTTTGACTCTTTTCTAGTTACAAGTAAATATATATGTTAATTGTATTTGTTGGTTTCAGGTTGGTAACCATTTGGGATGGCGTTGGGCGTTTTACATTGAAGCAATCACAATGTCGGTTTTCGTTGTTTTGTGCTTCTCTATCAAACCACCTCAACAGCTTAAAGGTAATATAATACTTTGATGCTTTTTAATCTCTAGATAATATTGATTGAAAATGTTCTTCTTCTTTGAGTATAGGTTTTGCTGATAAAGATGCCGAAACTTCACAAATTAGAACTGAAACCACCCCCAAGTAAAAGCTTCTCAACACTCTCTTCTCATTGTTCTTGCCTATGTTATATATGTTACTATAACATTGTTTATTCTTTTGGTCAGACCAAAGAACCTCTTTGTCATATTTGGAAAAGACTTAAAGGCTCTTTTCTCTGAGAAAGTATTTATAGTAAATGTTCTTGGTTACATCACTTACAACTTTGTAATTGGAGCTTATTCATATTGGGGACCAAAAGCTGGGTTTGGTATATACCAAATGAAAAATGCTGATATGATTTTTGGAGGCATTACAATCATTTGTGGTATAGTTGGAACATTAGGTGGTAGTTATATTCTTGATAGTATAACCGCTACACTTCCTAACACATTCAAGGTAACAAAAACTAAAACTATAACCTAATATTTACTAATGGATGATCTTTTTCTTACTTGATCTTTATACAGTTACTTGCTTCATCAACTTTATTCGGCGCAGCGTTTTGTTTCACTGCTTTCTTGATGAAGAATATGTATGCATTCATTGCTTTATTTTCAGTGGGAGAAATTTTAATCTTTGCACCACAGGTTATATTATCAAATCTTTTAAAGAGTTTTAAGACATATGTAATAGTCTTTGTTTTTTATTTAGTTATCCAGACAACATTTTGGTTGCTTCTGTAGGCTCCAGTTAACTTTGTGTGTCTGCATTGTGTTAGACCAAGCTTAAGACCATTATCAATGGCTACTTCAACCGTATTGATTCATATCTTTGGTGATGTTCCTTCTTCTCCACTTTTTGGAAAAATGCAGGTTTACTCATTTATATATAATTAATTACCAAACAAATATTTTTAATTTTTCTTTTTTAAAGTTAGATTTGTTTATTTATTTTGTGTAGGATCGTCTAAAAAATTGGAGAACATCAACGCTTATCATTACTTCAATCCTCTTCCTCTCAGCTATTATATGGGGAATTGGTAAGGACTCAAATATTTATATTTTCATAATCTTTTTATATGTATATTTTATATAAAGTAATTTTATTTGTATGTAGGAATATTTATGAATAGTGTGGACCGGTCTAATGAAGATGATGAAGTCGAAGTAGAGACTTCGGAAAGCAGACCTGAAAATAACTCTTCTCACGCTTAAATTTTGAAGACATTTATCATTTTTTTCTTACATATTATTTAATTCTTAATTGTTTAATTCAACACTAATTTATTTTATTTTATTTATTTTCTTTAGGTTTCTCAGTTTCTTTTGTGTGTATATATAACCTAACTTTTTGGAATAAGTTTTTTGTTTTTATTCATATTCAATAAAGGTCTTCTTTTGTTTTTACACAGTGCCATATGGATGAAATAATGTATTAATGTCTCCACCTTTGTGATAAAAAATAATCCAAATAATTTTAATCTAATTAATATATTCCCATATTATTATAACAATGTCAATAAGCTTGAATTTCAGACAGGATGTAAAATAGGAAACTGTATATGTCATTTTCCAAAATCTACAGTAGTATATATTTTTCTCATACATATTTTTATTTATTGGTTATATTAGATAATGAAAGGGATACTAGATTAAAGACTAATTAATAAGTCAAATAATAAATACCGTCAGATAATAGTGTGTTAAAGTATACTCTATATTTTTTCTTTTAAAAGTCCACCAAATATAAAAATAAATGGATTGTTTTTACTATTTTGTTCGGAAATTGAATTTATGAATGGAGTACATATACTTTCGTTACTTTATCAATAAAGAATATCGAAAATCATATCCAAGATTTATATAAACACAATTACACAAGCAAACGTGGCGCGCGTAAGTGTGTATATGCTAATCTGGACCGTTGATCTCGAAGGAGAGCAATCGGAAGGTCAATCTTTACAGCTTTTCACACATCACAACCACGTCACCAAACTTTTTAAAATGATTAATGAAATATTTTAATAAAATAACCCATAGAACTATAACCATGCCAAAAAGCCCAACGATGTGATGATAACATAAAATGGGCCAAAGCCCATAGTTCTTAAAGAGGTGAGGAAAAAAGAGAAAAGCAAACATTACATCAAATGTCCAAAAGTGAAAAAGTCAACCACACATCCAAATCAAACCGAACACATAAGTACATAACAACGACCACTTACTGATTCTCGACGAAAGCAAAACAAGCAACAAAAATAGATAATTTTAATTCTTCTTCGTTTCCTTACAAACCATTTTTTAATCTCATAAACTAAAAATATGTAGATGTTTTGAAATTTATAAACACCACCAAAAGGGATAATATCTCTCAATCGGCACATATATTTTGTATAATTAGAAACCTCACGTCTTTAAGCTCTCATCTTCGATTTCTCCATTCCTCTGGGTGCTGCAGCTGCATCACATTTTATAGACATTTCAAAATCAAAGACCATACCAAACTCCCAAAAGACTTTACATTGTTGTTTCTAGCTTTTGGGATTTTACATTTACATATATCTTAAGAGCTGAGAGATAATAAAAGTTACCTAACCCAATGGCATCACAGCCTTTCATTATCTTCAGCTTCTTGCAGACATCAATAAACATCCTGTAATATACATCTGATCAATATCGCTCTCAACCACTCTATTCTATGCTACAGTACTCTAATGCTCAATATCTAGGAGAGTGTAGAAAGTTTCTAATATGGTTTTAAAATAAGGACACTTACTCCCATGGTACATCGCCAACGAGCATCCAGTCGCCATCCTTGTCCTCGTAAGTGAGTACATAGTCTTTTCCATTCAAAAGATCTTTGAGCTTGGTGTCACTAACCATATCTTTCCCAGTAGCACCATTTGATCCACATTGACCTTACATCAAATAAACCATGTAGGTTAACCAATTTGATTACATTCATTCACCAAGATTGCAAACACATAACTAGCTATCACAGAAACATCGCACCAAGAGTGAAAGTGGTGAACATTTTCTCCAAGGCTGAAGAAAGCTCCATGTAATTAGTGTAGCTCCTCAAATCAACTTTCCTCAGATAAGGAGCACCATCCATACTGACCTTCACGAAGAGGGCACCAGAACCTGCCTTTCCATTAACTTCATCACTGTTCTTACAAGTGGTAGCCAATGTGTTCTTCCTGTATGATCTCACAGGAGGCCAACCAATAATTTGTGCCCTGAAAATCCCAAAAAAACCAAAAAACATACAAGTTAGCTGATCAAAGCTCGTGAGTGATCTTATTTTAATGGGTCATACTTGGCTGCAGGTGGGCTAGAGCTATTGTTCGTAGTGCTGGACTGTCCTTTGGGTATGTTTAGTGGCACATCCTTGTTAGTTACAGACTGTTGTGTAGCAGCAGCTTCAGGAAACATCCAATTCTTCTCAGTATACACAGAAATCTTAGCTTGAGCAAACTGATCCATTGTGTCACAGAATCCTCTCTTGTTTCCTGAACCAATGTTTTTTGGGGTAGACGAGCATATCTCATCTTTAGTAGGAAGCAAAGGAAAGAAGGGCTTCTCATCAAGCTTTACAGGACTCATTAAGTTAAGATCAGTATCTCTAACAGTAGATAATAATCCAGGAAGCCCAAGTGTGAGTTCTGTAGCCTTGAAACTGATAGTAGTTTTCTCATCATCTTCCTTGAGAGTTGAGCTTCCAAGAGAAGAAGAATCAGAGAGACCTAAATAGTTATGCTCCTTTAGTAGTCCACCACCTGTTGTGTTCATGGAGATGCAATTGCTAGTAGGTGAAGAACTTGCTACAGAGACATTACTCTGTATCTCCTCTTCTGGAGACATTGGATAACTAAAAAGGTTTCTTAAACTTCAAAGCAGCGTTACCTGATTTACATGGCATAAACTCATCATCATCATCATCATCATAACCATAACTTACCAAAGAAAAATCAACAAATAAGCTATAAAACCATATCAGTTAGGTTTCATCTTTTCAATCAGCTAATAAAAGAAAATGAAGTCAACTCAAGAGTCAGACGAAGAACTGAATAGGTCAGATACATTTTTTAAAGCTGATCATAGTTCAACTACTTATATCTACACACTCTACCAACCAAGCAGGTTTAACATATACCACAATTCGCCAACATCAATAGTGAAAAATATCGATGAAGAAACTCAATAGTTCTTAGATCTATTTACAAACACAAACACCAACGTAATGAAGCTCGATTTGAACATCTAAGAATAGAGAAGAAAATGGTTACCTCGATGGAAAAAAAACAACGAAGAAATTAGAGTCAGCAATTTGCAGAGAAAGAAACTAATTGACCAACAACTGTTAAAGAAGAATAGCAGAGAGAGAGAGAGAGAGAAGAGTCAAGGTCCTTCCATTAAAGCACAAAAGCAGCTTTAATTATTCGTCATCACCCA
Source organism: Leavenworthia alabamica (assembly GCA_000411055.1). Classification (NCBI taxonomy): domain Eukaryota; kingdom Viridiplantae; phylum Streptophyta; class Magnoliopsida; order Brassicales; family Brassicaceae; genus Leavenworthia; species Leavenworthia alabamica. Next base: position 36,497 of record ASXC01024017.1, read on the forward strand.
TAACACTCATCAACAATAAATAAATTAATTAATCAAAAATAAAGTGGCAGAATTGTAAATAAGTGGAGAAAATTACGCATTTTTGTTTACGTTTTCTTAATGATGGATACTGATCCAACGGTTCAGATTTGATCATGTTAATAAATGTTGATCGTCGGATCTGTACCAACGGATTTGAACCGTTGATATAAATTGTCGGGAGTCTGATCTTTTTTATTTTTCCACTTTCTGGCTCCACCTGAAAGGGGAAGGTTGTCTGAAAATGTTAAATACCGATTATATCCTTTGTCTTTAATAACTATCAATACCTTCTAATAACGTCATTAAAGAAGGAAGGGTAAAATAGTAAATAAAAAGAGAGCAAAGGAGGGGACAAGAAAGCGGCATTCCAAGTCGGTTTGCCGGGTGGTGATTGGGACATTTAACCTCCTCCACTTTCCTCACTCTCTCTCTCTTCACTTTATTTTTAATTTTTTAATTAACTTTTTAATCATTCTTTTCATTAATTTAATTAAAATCCGCCACCCTCCTAATTACTTTTTTACTTTCATTCCTTATCCTCCATTATTTTAACTTAGATTGGCCCAATTAGATGGGGCCCAAAAGTCAAATGTAAGTTCCCCAAACTTTAAAAAATCTCTTTTTATTTCTTTTACCTTTTGTTAGAATACTAAATACTTCGAATAATAACTATAGGTTAATTTTTCATATGGTTAAGTCTTAAGTGGTAGTAGACTAATAAATTTAGCTAACAAAGTAAAAGTTGTTGGCGACTAGAGTAATTATATTCACCATTTAAAAATGTAAGTAAAGAAAGTAAATTTAAAAAAGAAGGTAAATGGATTAGGGAAGGGAACATAATAATAAGAAGAGGTGAAATGGGATTGAACACGCATGGGAAGCACAAATATCTGACCGTTGGATTTGATGGTAGGAGGACTGTCTCCGTTCATCATCATGAGCTTCTCTGACTCTTTTTAATCATCACTCTTCCGTACTACTCACGTTATCTTATTTACTCTTTTTATAGTATATTTTATTTCCTTTCGAAAGAGTAAAAAGTGATTAACATCTCCCAGTAAAAAGTCCTACAAAATTAAGACCATCTCCATAAAAGTTGTGTAGATTTTTTTATTTTTTAAGCTGAAATACCTTTTTTTATTTCCTTTCGTATGGTTTTTTTGGGTGCAGAGAAAGAAATAGTGTAAACCGTAATTCACGCAAAATATTTAATTTTACAAATATATATATGGCTATTTTAAATAGTGATTAGTAGTAAGAAACCGTAATAAATTATTTCAAAATTGCAAAAGTAAACAGTAGATCAGATTAGCATTGCGAATTTGCGAGTACAAATAATGCGGGTTGAGACAAGACAGTGGGACCCAAAGTGCTTTTGTCCTTCACGCAATACTATTATCATAGAGAAGACACGTGTTACTGTTACTTGGGCCAGACTTGCACACAAGAATATAAAATGTATTTTATCATTGGGCTTGGATTCATAATCATAGTTCATAACCTATGCCAATAATTCATTTCCTTTTTGTATCTTCAGGCCCGTTAATTTAGTATACTAAGTGCTTACTATCGTTTGAGCTTTTGACCTATCGTAAGATGTACGTAAAAGATATTTATTTGTTAGGCAGACGACTCTGGATAAAAATAATAATATATACACGACAAACAAGTAATTAATTATTGGTAAAAATTGTTGTTTTATCGTATTTCATGTAGCTGGATAAGGATATTTTACTAAAATAAATTTGTTCTCATTGTGGATAAGGAAATTAGTTTTCTCGTGGAATGAACTAAAGGATCAAAAACATATCCCTGGTTTCTTATGTGTCTCTTATACCTGTCTCAGTCTGACAAAGAGCTCATCCTTAATCCTAACTCTTAAGCCCATGCTTCATCCATATGTGGAAGAATGGGTCTTGGTTCATAGATAAGCTTTATATACATTATCACAATATATTATTCTAATAAATTATTTAATTAGAAAGTGTACGTAAACTCAAGTTTAAAATACCTCCAAATAAAGCAAATAAGTTAAGAGCCCATTTAGTATCAGCCTAATGATCAAAATGCATATGTTAGTTATATATATGTACAAGTCAATGTCACAGTATTAGCAAACAACATGCTTGTTGGTATAACAAAGACTGTATGATAATATCTTATGAAATCCCAACACTTTACGTCTATATGAAATTATAAACCTCTTTAAAAGAGGAAACCAAAACGTCCTAAAGACAGAAAATAATAAAAAAATATATTATATTATAGACTCACTAATTTTGGCGTTATTTATATTTAAATCTTCAAAAACAAAATACAGCTAATACCAAAAATATAAGTCAGAATTTAAAGTAAGAGTTTTGTCAAATTCGAGTTCCACACGGCAGCTACTCTTTAGTTTTCACTAGATTTTAAAGGAGCCGTAAAGATATAACTTAATTTTGACTTTAGTAGTTGACATGGGCGTTACGGATTCTGTCCCATGTGAAAAGTTTTAAATTATTGTTATATAGTAGTATATATCATTTCCTTGATATCTCCAATGATCTAACATATTAAGTTTATTCATTAACAAAGTACATAGACGTCAAACAATATAAAATAATAGAAAAATAACTATTCTTAGATCAGTCTTATCATCGATTTTTGTACTTTAAGTTGTGAAGTCGTTTAAAATATATGGACCAATATTTGTCTATTCGAAACTCAAAAGGCCAATGGTCCAAACCCGAAAACGTTCAGGTCCATTTTCGTAATTTCAAAATCGAGTGTGGTAGGTTTGAGTCGTATTGGTTTTCTCTATTCGACAACATTCTTATTTATAATTGGTGACGAGAGACTCAAAGCCATAAATGAAGCGAGCGTATATTTGTGAAGGAGACATGTTAGGGTTTAAGTGGGGACTAATTGTCTTCGGTCGGTGTAGGAACCAAACACAGTTCGTCAATTCTACATTATGTGCTTTGATATATGTTCAACAACTTCTATCAAATATATATGTTATTACAACTTTGATTTTCTTAAACCGAGGATTACTTTAAGAGAAAGAAAAAAAAACTAACGAATACAAAGACTAAATGACGTACGTACGATGAACGAGTACTCAACTTCTCTTCCTATGGTTAAAATTCGGGTGTGCCCACACATAGTCAATGCACATGGGCCATGCCCACTCACTGATATTATTTTCGTTTTCATAGAATAACGTAGTTTCGATTTATATACTACAAAATATGAAAATATATTAAATGCTTTATTGATTTCAAAGGTTGGCTATATATATATATATTAGATTTTGGTGGTTTGTGTTAATGTTATTGTTGCATCATGAATAAATTTAACTCATATTTATGTTCCTTTTTTTGCTAAAAAGATTATCACATCATGTTTCTTCGACCAACTTGTCCTGGGTGCATCTCTTTGTATTTTCTATAGTTTTGATTTTTTACTACTAATTATCTCCATGTATATGTTCAGTCAAAATTCATAAAAATTGTATACAAATATGTTTTTTACAAAAAAATAAAATAATATGTTTCATAACTGTTTTTAATATTTGTAACATATTAAGAAATCATGTTAAAAAAATCATGTTAATTTAAAAAAAATGACAAAGTATATTTTGTAAATACGGACACGTCCAAAGACATTAATTTTTGTTTATGTCCGAATTCATGTAATCGTTGAAAAACAAATCGATTGAATAGAGACAAATCATGTGATAATTGTTTTGATTTGGTCGCTAGCAAAATAGTATGTACCAGCCTATACTTTCCCCTTGCATATAAAAATACCTAAATCTATATTATAAAATGTAAAAACTCATTAATATTTAATTAGAAAATAGTCGGTGGAGATTGACGAACCAACGTTTTCATTGAATAGACAATAAACAATGCAACTTTTCTTTAACGGTAATGACAATAAGTTTTCAATCATGCTGTCCTAAAAGTCACTAGCTCTTGGATTTGTATATTAAACCATAAAGACTAGCCTTGTATAAATCATGGAGACGTGTTTAATTTTGGGTTGATTATAGAGGAGAAGAGTAAGTTAGTATATTCGGTAGGAGTAGTTAATGTAGATAAGAGAAAGATTTGGTTAATTAATGAAGATTAGGTGGTAACGATTAATATGGACGAGCTTAGAGCCCACGTCTTCTCTTCTCCGTACAGGTCTCTCCTCTTTACACGTACATTTTCCACTATTCATTTAAGCAATCAATCATTTGATTAAACTTTCATTTATTTTATTTAAAGATAAATTATTTAATATTTAATTATTTTATCATTTGATAGATTATAAGAAAACACTATTTCGTAATTTTTTTTTTTATCTTGTATTTTTGGAAGTGCCTACCATTAATTTTTGTAAAAGAATCTCACATATTATTCCAATATCAACATCTGTAAAGAATTAAATAAATGTTTTCTAATTTTTCAACATGGAATACGATATTTTGCTTCCCGATAAATCATTTTCCAGCAAATAAAGAAAAGTTAATTTGGAATTCACTGAATAGCACATAATAAAAATGGGTCAAAAAACACAATCCTTGTATGTTTGAAATAATCCATCATTTTATTATGTAATTATTAATTGGAAAATAAATTATTGTACAGCATATTTGTTTTATTCACAGTTGTAAAATAAAAAACATTTTGCACATAAAATAAGAATTTTGTTTTATAAATAATCTCACTCCCTATCTTCTCTTGCTTCCCCATCCTCTGTTCTCACCAAACTCACATCTCTCTCTCTCTAACACATGAGAGTACAAAATCATCATCTTACAATCTCAGCCCTCGATTATATCATCACCACCGTTAATGGAAAACACTCAAGATTTCTCGCCGCCACCACACATGGACGCTTCTCGACCTTCACTTGGGTTCCCTCTTGGCACAGCTCTGCTGCTCATCATCATTTTCAGCCTCTCTGGAATATTCTCTTGTTGTTACCATTGGGAGAAACATCGTTCTCTCCGCCGTTCTTTAGCCAATGCCTCCGCTCATCCCTCCGCCGACATCGAGTCTAATACGTTTAAACCTAAACCTCCTTTTCCGGTAAAGCTCTTCTCCCTTTTCTCAAATTCATTATTTACAGACCTAAGTGAATTATAATTTTGCCAATATGTTAATTTTTATTACAATAGTTCGTAGTTTTAAACTAAACCAGTTTCCAAAACGTGTAAGAAAAAAAAAACAGAGTGATGTCAAAGTAAAAAAGAGAAAAATCTACGTTAATAGTTATTTAAATTTTGACGACAAAAATATAGTAATTTATTTTTTTTTTTTTTTTTT
>ASXC01024018.1:0-42585 GCA_000411055.1 Leavenworthia alabamica
TCATATATAATTTTAATACTATTATGAATAATTTTATTTTATTTTATATAATATTTTAAAATTTGCTATTTTTTGTTTTATATATTTTTATTATATCAAATTTTGTATAATTTTTATTATAGATAACTAATTTTATTTAATAAACAATATCAAAATAATATAATTATTTTAACAATTTTAAAACATTTTAATTATTTTACAGGAAAATATTATTCACTTAATAATGATAAAATTTATATAATTATTTATTTTAGTATTATTTTGTATGTAAGTTATATATTATTTTAAGGGTTATTTTATTTTATATGATTTTTAACTTATTATATTTATTTTACATAATTTATATTATCATTAGTAGTTTTACTTTATTTTATATAATATTTTCTTATTAATATTTTTTATTTAATTACTTATTTATTGTATCAAATTTTTATTTATTTTATATTATTTATATCTAATTTTATAAATATTTGAATTTATTTTTAATAAAAATTAGGGTGAGATGGAAATTGAATTTTATAACTTTCTGTTTGTGGAGATATAAATTTAACACTTAGTTCGAAGGGAAAATAGATTGATGCATTAGTTTCGAAGGGGAAATAGATTAATGCATTAGTTCCGAAGGAAAAATAAATTGATGCAGTAGTTCGATGGAGAGCTAATGTTATATAATACTTCTCATGGAGAAATAGATCGTAAACCCATATGGTAATTATGTAGTTAGAAGTATATATTAAATCAAGAAAAATAACATTCACACAAAATACATAAATTATCCTAATTCCAAAGTTAATTATGATCATCCAAATTAACCGAAAATTCGAATTAACCAAAAAAATTCAAATAACCCAAAATTAAAAAAAAATATTTAACCGGTTTAAAATGAGATTAATCAGTTTAGAACAAAATCAATTTTTATATTTTGGTTAATTCTGTTATAATAATACAATACACGATGTACACTATACAATAAGATACATACACTATAACTTAACAAAACCTATACACTATATTGGCTCTTCAGTTTTAAAAATTAAAGCCCAACAACACACAACTTACAATAAATTACCAAAGAATGAGACCAAATCAACCTGAGTCTCTTGCCGAGTAACACAACAGTACATGTGTGTCGAAGAATCGTATCTCGAGTCTCACAAACCTACCTGCTCTCATACAATTAGGATTAAACAATATATACAGATTTTTATCTAACATATTCTCGTAAAATCTAAATCGCAACATTCACCTGTAGATGCAAGCAATGTACTGAAATTAGACTCATCTAAGGAGGCGCGGAGATGCTGATCCCGAACCTCCTGAGCCTATGGATGATAAAGGCCTTCTCACAAATGGATGGTTAAGCAACTCAGCTGCAGTTGGCCGCTCTTCCGGGTTCACTTTAAGACACTTAAGTACGAAATGCCGAGCGTCTAGTGATAAAGTATCAGGTACTTCCGGAAGCATACCTCTACCAATCCTAAACAGGGCTGGAATCTGCATGTAAGCATGACCATGGTTACGCTTATTGCGGTTAGTTAACCACCAGTTATGTTTATAATTTTTTAACCTTAATTTTAAGTTTTTAACTATTTAAAATATGGTTAAAAACGATTACGATTATAAACATTTATATACACGATTAAATTTAATTAATTTATTTACTAATAATATAAAAAGTAATATCATTAATATTTTTACTAAAATATATTTAAACTCTATTGCAAGAATTAAATAGTGATATTTCAAGTAATATTACCATATAATTAATTATATATACATTTTGTTTTATTTCTAAAACGGTTAAGGTTATAGTATTAAGGTTACAATCATACAATTACAGTTAATTACGGTTACAGTTAATAATTTATGTTTAACGGTTATGGTTATTAACCTTTTAATACATTTACAGTTTGATTACAGTTAAAAACGGAACAGTTACGATACGAAATACGGTTAAGTTTTGGCATACCTATCTGCAGTAATTTTTTATGAGAGTTTGCCTAAGTTATATAAAGAATTTAGAAGACTTACGGGTTCTAGATTCCCGTAAGGGATTTGACTAGTTAACATCTCCAACACAGTGCAACCAAGACTCCATATATCAGCTGGAGTTCCATACCCATCATTACCTTTGCGGTTTATAACCTTAAAGAATCATTATATTACATTTAGAAACAATTCTACAAGTATATGTTTAGATCAAATCAATGATTAGTTACCTCTGGAGCCATCCAAAACGCAGTTCCTTTGCAGGATTTAATGTCGTTTAACTTTGACACCTAAATAATTAAATGACAAAGGTATCAAAACTAAGGGAATAAGCAATGTTCTAGGTTATTAGTCAGGCATGGGCATTCGGATTCGTCTCAGTTAATTCGGTTTTCGCCTTTTCGGATTATCCAAACAAAGAGATTGTAGAATCTAAACATAATTCGAAATATTTCAGTTTGGGTTCACCTCGGATTCAGATCAGTTTTGTAAAATATTTGTAATCCGAAATAAATAAAAAGTACCTAAATAATCCAAAGTTAATTCCGATAATCCGAATCTGAATTCACCAAAAATCCAAATAACCCAAAATTAAAGTGTACTTAACCACTTTAGGGTATATTTCGGATTTATGCCCATGCCTAGTTATTAATATAAACATCTATGGAGTATAATAATAGAAAAAATAACCTTTGCCAATCCAAAATCTGCTAGCTTGACAGCTCCATTAGCATCAACCAATATATTTGCACATTTGATATCCCTTTTATCACATTAGATGAGAAATGTAAGTAATCAGAAGCTTCAGAGGACAACTGTGAACAAAAGAGTTTACTAACTCTAACCTGTGAATAAAATTATTATCATGGAGATATTTCAAACCATCAAGGATCTGTCTTGTGTACCCAGAGACTACAGAGTTTTGAAGCCGCTGGTATCTTTGATAGAGTCTTAGAAGGGATCCTTGGGTTACAAGCTCAAGGAAGATATACAAATTTGACTCATCCTACAAAAGCATGTTATATTTTACGAGTGATTGATTTCGAAAATGAGAATAGGAAAGCCAAAACAGGATCATACCCTGGCTGTGCCGCGATATCGTACGATATTAGGATGTTGAAGCTTACTAAGTAGTGCAATCTCCTATAGAAAAGGAAAAAATGGCAATGAGCTCTGAGTTTTATATAGCGCAAAGCACAGCATGACTACATTACACGAAGCACATAAAAAATAGTTTCAAATAGAAAAACATTAGTGAGTCATTTTTATATATAATGTCAAAGACAATTTAATTTTAGTTTCAAGATATTTATTTTTATTTTTACTACTTAAATGCATGTAGAGTCGCTTCGCTTCAATCATAGCACAATGTAGCGCGCATTTTATGCATAAGACATCGCCATCGTGGCGTATTGTCCAATCGTTGGCGCTATTAGCACGCTATTTAAAACTAAAAATGAGCTACAATGTAGTAAAGTATGGTACAGATCATAGACCAAGTATATCTCACCCCTTCTAGTTGTTGTATACTCTCTTGTGCCTTACTATCCTGATCAAGTAATGAAACTTCCTTGACAGCAAAAAAGTCTCCGTCTCTACATTTAACATAAATATCCATTAAAAAGCATCTCGGATTCTCGGTTAACTTAACACCATATTCATCAACTCACTACCTTACAAGCAATCACAACCAGTAAGACTTACCCTGAAATGCCTTCATACACAGAGCCAAATGATCCTCGTCCCAGAAGTTGACCTTTCTGCCAAGAAGTGATAATAGATCCACCACATGAATTAATCGGCGAAGTATTTGATACTGTGCTTGAAGTGTCACCTTCATTTGTAGTGAATGAGTATGCCTCATCACCCGTATCACCCGTCTGAAGAAACTCCACTCTCGTCTCTTCCGTTTCCGTTTCCACCTCTTCTTCTCCAGCTTTCTCATTTTCAGACGAAGAAGAGGAACTCGGCCGCTTATCAGTATCACTTTTGGGAGCGAAATCCGTAAGAAAATCCCAAGATGATCCTTGAAGATCAATAAGAGGTCGTTTCATTGACGGAGGAGGCTTAAGTAACGGTGGTCTTACACCCTTGATACCACCACCAACAACCACAGGATCATTCGGAACAAGATACCCTTTAGACTTCACCAAAATCGTCGGTGTTCGTTGGAAACTACGCTTGTTCTCTACAACTACTTCACTAAAATTCACAATATCATTAGACTCAGTTAATTTCCCAATTGAACGAGTTAACTCAGTATCATCATCATCTACAACAGTACCACTAGGACCAGCTTCACTCAAATCCATATCCTTAACCTTATGATCATCAAGATCAAAAGACTTAACTCTATCAATAATATCAGATACTGAACGCTTCTTAGTAGCTACTTTCTTAGAAGCTACCCAAACATCATAAGAAATACCTAAATCATCAGGACCTGAAACACCAATAGATCGATAAATTCGATCCATCTCTCCATCACCACCACCGATTCGAAAACTAGTCGGTTCAGGAAACTCTAAAGAACGAGTCATTAAAGCAGTAGAAACTGAAATATCTTCAATAGATGAACTAGTAGAAGAAGAAGTTGCGTCATAGTTACTATGCCTCAAAGCGTCACTACGCTCAAAACGCCGTACCGGAGGTTTATCTCCTCTTCTACCTGAAGATTTCTTCATACGAGCGATGATTCTATCCATAACTAACTAAAATCCATATGCTATTTACAGAATTTATAAAGTTAGAAGTAAAATCGCATCTCTTACTTTGAATATAAACGATTTTGTTATAATCGAAGGTTTTTGGAAATTTTTCTCAGTGAATTGGGTAAACCAAGGCGGCGTAGAGAGCGAAGAAGAAGAAGAAATGTAAAAAACCAAAACGCGGTGTTTCGTTGAATAATCTGCATTTTGTTTGAAGTTCTTCAGTGGGTCCTATCCCTGAGTCTTACTTTTTTTTAACGCGTTCAGACTATGGGTTGTGTATGATTTTTTTGAATGTCTCTGACTGTTTTGGTAGTCCGAGGTTCAGTAAAGGCAGATTAATCAGTGCATATCATGCAAATCAATAGATACAGATGAAACATAACAACTATAGATTATATAGAATATAAGTGCATATTTCTTCTAGGTTATAAAATTATATTGACTGGGCCTAAATTGGAAATAAAGCCCAAACCATACACAAGAATAACTTGGTTGAAAAAAAAATTATACATAATAAAATCTCTTTCTATATGCAAATTATTAACATAATAAAATCTCTTTCTATATGCAAATTATTATTAACATAGTAAAATCTATTCTATATGCAAATACAAGTAACTCTATGTTCTTTGTAAAACTCCAGAATTTTTTTTTCATTTTAAATCTGATTAAATTATTTTTGATGTTATATATTAACATAATAATATATTTTTATTATATACAAGTAAGTCTATATTTTTGGGGTGGGCATAAAACCGAAACCGGTTTCAATGTCAAGACATGCACATAGTAGTTTCAATATCAAAAGGAACAATTAGAGGTGGAAATAAATTCAAAACCAAATCCAAAATCTAAAAACTGATCGGAATAATTAGTTAGAGGTGCTAGGAATAGGATGCAACCTATCATAATTAGTTATATGAATCATGTAACTTTTATTTGGTTTATAGTTTAATTAATGTCCAAAAAATATCATGCTTACCCAAGAGTTATTTATCAATCTAATTTTTCTTTTATAACTAGCTTTTGTTAGATATCACTTCTTGCTTAAAAGAAATACTAATATATCACTCCTAAAAATCAAAATTTGTTTTTCACCTACTAATTTGTCTTTAAGTTGACAAAATCATAAAAAACAAAATTTATTTTTCACCTACTAATTTTTCTTTCAAGTAATCAAAAGTTGCTTTTTCAAAATAATATTAAAAAATTAGCAAAAGTTGCCAAATAAAGTGGCCTTAAAGATATTGAATCAGCCAATAATAAAACTATAGAAAGGGAATGGACTTTCCAAAACCTAACTATTTCGAGTTCATAATAAATATTAACCCTAAAATTAGTATTATGTTTCTGCATTGGATTCGTTCATCCAAAATAATTTAGGGTATCTAGATATATGATATGTGATTTATGTATTTAATACTATTGATGTATAAATAAAACGACCACTCTTTTTGACAATATATTAACAGTTTTACTGATAACATACTTATGCGTAGTGTGTCAAAACAGTCTCGTGACCATTGGTCGGATCATGACTATTTTAAAATGGACGGTTTTGGTCAGATCCATTTACAGTGTGGGTTAAAATAAGTTACAGACCATTTAGACCATGATTAAATTGGTCAGGTCACTTTTGATCACGGGTGCCCCAATAAACATCAAAACCTAAGTTAAATTAAATTGGGGGAAAAATTAAATTTGACATAATCTTAAACCTTAATAATGTAATACTTTATAACTATCCAAAATTTTTAAAATGTATCAATAAACCAAAATTTTTTTCTTGATTAATCAGTTTGGATTTCGGTTTATTTGAATCAGATTTATAAATAAATTAAACGGTTAATCGAATCAAATTTTACAAAATTTTTTTTTTTTTTAGAAAATACGTTTTTAAAGAAATTTAAATTTCAAACCGATTAAAACGAAAAACTAAATAATTTTTAAAACATAAACCTAAAAACTACAATATAACTAAACTAGTCAGTTTTTGTTCAGTATGATTAAATTGAATATTAAATCCGGTTAAACCAAATACCGAATCTTAAAAAAAAAACTCGCCGAAATAACCGAATATTAGAACTAGGCCCATGCAAAAAAACCGAACAGAACCGAACTACAAAAAAGGAAAACTAAACTGAACCAAAAAAAAGTTTTAAACCAATCCGTAGAAGCGGTTTTCATTAAAAAGTGAAACGAAAAAACCAAAATTTATTTTTTTATTTTTTTAGATTTTTATATTATTTTCTATTTAAATATTTTTGTATGTGTTTATTTATTTATTTTTATTGTAAACCGAAGTGTACCGGACATAACAAACAAAATAACCCAAAATAAATAAAAAGGCAGAGATAAACCGTCATTTTTACCTTAAACCGAACCAAACTTACGATATTAAAACCGATCGGAATGTTTTTTTATATCCAAAACCGAACCAAACCGAAAAAATAAAACCAAACCGAATCAAACTATAAATTTTAAACCAATCGAAATTAAAAAAAAAAACAAAATAACAAAACATCAGAATTTTAACTCGAATTGAACAGACCGAATGCCCAGACCTAATTAGAATCGGTTAGAATTTGGTAATCAGAATAACCCGATCCAAATCCCAGGAATGGTTTATTCATTTTTTGTTTATTTAGGTTTTTTCGGTTTGTTCGATTCGGTTTAAAATAAAAAATAAATAAATAAATAAAAGTCAATAAATAGAAAAAAACATATTAAAAAAAATTATGTTTTTTTTTGTTTTTTCGTTTTGGTTCCGTTTTTACTGAAAACCAAACTTAGTAAAAACAATTATACTGATCGTTTTAAGAAAAAATTCAGTTTGCTTTGTTTTTTTTTTCTCTAGTTTGGTTCGGTTCGGGATATTCGATTCGTTTTTTAATTCAATTATAAGATAATAATATAGAACACAAAACAAAATGGACCCCATGGATATGACTATTTTTTATAGGCGTTAATGGGTTTGGGTGTTAATGGTTACGTGCGTTAATGGTCACGATCAAAATTTGACCATAATCATAATGGTCAAAATTGGACGGATCAAAACGGTCATGATCAACCCATTTTGACACCTCTACTCGTACTAATCCAACTCAACATAAACAAATATTATATTTGTCATGCAAACAAAATTATAACAAATTCAGTCTTAATGTGAGAAGTTGCTAACCTTCTAAGCAATTCACCAAGAAATCCAAAATTTATATTTCACCAAAAAACAAATCCAAATTTATATAAAGTCATTTTAATTCTCATTTTAATTTGACTTCTTTATATATTATTGTCAATTTATTTAAAATCATAGTGCTACTAACCCCAGTCACATATTTGAATTAATGTCTGCCTTTAAAACATTACACAATCACTCACTGCCATGTGTCAACCACATTAGCCATATACTTTGTTCTTGTGATTGCAAAAGCCAATACCATTACATAACGTGGCATATCACCTCAATTATTTACACGTTACTTTAAAACTTAGTTGTTTAAAAAATAATAAAAATTTGTGATTTCTCTTTAATTTCAAAATTTTTTGGATTTTTCTCGGTCTCATAACTAATACTTTGTTCTAGAAATACATTTTTATTTTTTTCTTACACGTAAAGGTTGACAAACTCATCCCAACCACACATGAAAACTTCATCAAAGCATGTCTTAAAATATAATGAATTTTAATACATGTCCTTTTTTTATTTATTTTTAAGTAATTTTAAAAGTTAATAAATTTGTTTTTAATTTTTAATTAATAACTAAATTGACTATTTAAATATGGTGGTTAATGGTTATAATAGATACTATAGTATAATATTACACCAAAAAACACACTTATTTAAAATAAAATTTCATTTTAAATTGACATATATTTAAAATGGGAAAGAGTTTATTTTTGTTAAAGCTAGACCGACACAAATGTTAAACATTTTAATGTAGAAATATTTATTCTGTATACTAATTACCTTCACACACAAAAATTCAATGTTCCAGTAAGTTAGTTTTATAATTCAATAAATATAAATAATTTATGAAAAATAAATTGAAATATTTTCATATATAGACAGAATACATATGATATCACCACAATGCTATGGTTATTATGGGATTAAATGCCAAAGATTTCATTTCACATCAGTGGATGTTTCTTGCACTTTCTATGAGACTCCAAAATCTATTATTAGTCTTTATTTTTTCAATTTCAGAGAAAATAATGTAATCCTCATAATAAAAAAACAAATAACCTTTCATTGTCACATGACTCACAGTCTTTTTATTAGAAAAAAATGTAAATAAGTGAGTGAGTATGTATGCTAGCTTTGTTAACAAGTATTCGTATCCATCTTCAGATTTGGATCCGGATCCATATCCAAAAAACGTACTTAGATAAAAATACTAATGGATAGTGAGATTTTTTAAACGGATTTCTATTGATCCATAATGTTTAAAATAAAATTATGAATATCAGGATTAAGTCTAATATCCGAGACCGGATATCCGAATCTGGCTGGATATCCGGATTTAGTCTTATATTTGAAGTCGGATATCTGTATCTGGATCTTGGGCTGGATATCCAAATTCTTCTCTCTTTTCATTTAATGGATATCCAAATCCGTCATTTTTAAAAAAATTTAATGGATCCGGATCCGCTAAAAAAACTTGACAATAACAATGCTAACTAGTGCACCACTTTATATATTACAAATAGAGAGCCTAGCTTTGTTCTTCACTTCATTATTCTCCTTTTCCTCTTCTAGACTTGTCTCTTCTTAATAGGATTAGTGTGAGTGAAAATGGGAGTTGAAGGTACAATGGAGTATATATCAGAGTTTTTAAAGAGGAGAAAGAGGAAGAAGAAGAGACAAATTCAGACAATAGCTCTCCGAGTTGCTCGAATCGATTGCGAAGGTTGTGAACGTAAGATCAAACATATACTTTCCAGTGTAAAAGGTATGTATTTACATAAATGTACAGTCCAACAATGAAGCTTATTCACTTCTATATAATATATAGTTTGGCTTTAACAAACTATTATGATTTAGTTATTAGATTAAAGATTTGCCATGATGTCAAAACCATGGGTCAAGTTCCAACCACTACTTGTTGTTCTTAAATGACAAGAAAATTTCAATTTTCTATGAGGATTGATTTTATATATGAAGAATTATGGTCTTGTTGGATCTCATGGAATTATTATTTTTAGTTAGTAAAACATATTTGAACTTTAGTACGATATTAATCAGACAAACCACGATAAGCTTGGCCATTCGGATTTTGGATACTATCTTGTTCGTATTTTTTTGGATTCGAGATTTTATTATTCGTTCAGATTTTGGACTATTCGGTTCAGATTTAGTATGAGTTCAGACCGGATTCGAATATTCAAAATATTCAGAAAAATAAAAATTAGGTTAAATCAGAATAAAATTTTATTACATTTTCATAAATATAACAAAAAAGTTTAGAATATTTTAGTTATTTTATACATTTTGATTAATTTATTTTCAAAATAATTAATTTTTTTTATAATTATAATTTTAGATAATTGAATTATATCAAACATAATATACATTTATATAACTATATTTGAGATTTTAGTTCGGATTCGGTTCATATATCCAGTTATCCATATTTAGAAATCTAAAATCCGTTTGGATTATGTAAAATTTTTAAATCAAATTCATTCATATTTTTCGGATGGTTCAGACTACACAATTGTAAATAGCCTCATTCAATGTTAGAAAATGTTTATTTTGTTTATTATTTATCTATTTTATTTTGCATTGTACTTGTCATTTTGTGCAGGGGTGAAGTCAGTGGCCGTGGACGTGAAGTTGCAAAAGGTAACGGTGACAGGATACATGGAGCCGAAGAAGGTTTTGGAGGCGGCTAAGTCGACGAAGAAGAAAGTGGAGCTATGGCCTTATGTTCCGTATACAATGGTGGCAAATCCATATATATCTCAGGCATATGATAAGAAAGCCCCACCGAATATGGTTCGAAAGGTCGCCGACACAGCCACGGTCAATGAGACCACAGTTGATGACTCTTATACCATTATGTTTAGCGACGAGAATCCTAATTCTTGTTCTATCATGTAGACAGTGTACTTGTTATATGTTAATTAATTTTAAGATTTTGAATATGTTCTTATTGGTTTTAGTACTAGTGAATTGTGAACCATATAACATGGGAAAAGGCCACTTATGTGGATGTTAATTCTAATGAAACAAATATGTTTTTGGTTAAGACTAGGATTTTATGACATTGGACAAACCCATTAAGAGCCTATGTAAGAAGCTTATCTAATAAAATAGATATATATGAGGAACAAAATATGGGAACTGATCTGTACAATGAAAATAGAACCAGCTTGAAAATAAACTATTCATATGGTCTGGACAGAAACGAATATTCACAAATTTTTTATTCATGATTCGTTACGTCTCATCTGAATAGTTAATATTTTGATTCACTTCGATTTAAAAAATTTTGAATATTCAAAAAAATTTGTATTATTTGCAAGCTATTTAATTCGTTTTGATTCGTTTTTTGAGTCAAAATTTAATTCATTTAAAACATAATTTTTTAACATACACAAAATACTTTTAAATTATTTGAATATTCGGAAATGAATCAACATAATCATTAAATCTTTTTTTAAGAATTTATTTTATACATATATATTTATAATAACATATTTTAATATACTTATATACACATATATGTACATATACATTCCACCCTCCCTACTTAATTGTGGCTACTTTTCCCTTACATTTGCTTTCACAGCGAATCGGTATGAAGTTAAGTCTAGAGGAGGTATTGACATGTCTTTATTTATTTTTTTCTCAAAGTCATTTTAATGTCTTTTATTGAGTCAAAACTTTGAGATGTATGATTTTTTGGAATTTATCTAGTGTTTACTAACGATCTAAAAATATTCTACCAGGGACTAGCCTCAAACCAGGAATATTGGAAACACCATCAGTGGATCATTGTCTCGAGAAACTCCTATCCATTGAAATTTTATTTATTATCATTAAGTCCTAACTTTGTTTTGTTTTCTAATCTTATAGTTTGTCAAATCGCATTTAAGACCATACCATTCGAGATTTTATCCTTTTTCTCTATCACCCTCTTTCAGAACCTCAAATGGTCAAGCTAATCTTTAGCTTGATACAACTCCAGCACATTAGCCTTCATTCAAACCACATATGCAATCAAGTGTAAAACTATGGAGTATGTGGACCGACATATCTTTATGTTCCAAAGACTTCTGGTAAAGCTTCTATTCTCTCAGACTGGGCACCAATGAGTATGAGTTTGTTTTTAGTACAGTTGTAAATGACTAGAACTGATTCCAGCTCCTCCTTCTCATTCTGACCAAAAAAGCTAAGGGAAAGAAACAAAGAAATAATCAGAATAAAGTCTAATTTGAGTTTAATGTAAATCTTAGTTATCTAGGATAAAGTCTAATTGGAGCATTGAGTTATATATTTAATTGGTTGATCATTTTATATAATATTTTTATAAAATTTAATATTTTTTAAAAATGTCATTTAAATGCTATATTTTTTGTTGACTTTCAAATTAAATATCAAACTTTCATTGACTATGCCGTTTAAGGCATGTCGTAACAAATATTACTAACGCCGTCAACTTTCTCTGTCCATCAATTTAACGGCATGTCCTAAATGGCCGAGTCAACGAAAGTTTGATATATAATTTAAAAATCAACAAAAAGTTTAGCATTTAAATTACATTTGCAAAGTCGAGGCTTCAAAGTTCCACTTTTTGAAAGTTGACGCTTTTTATGACATTTTTCCCAAATAATTATTGGTGAGCCTTTTGAATAAACTAACGGAAGTTGTTATTAAATAAATCATGGACATATCGAAATACCGAAGCAAATACCAGATATTCACCGTGAAGACACCACACTCCAAAACTTCATCACAAATGTAACATCCTTGATTCTAGTATATGGTGGTGCATAAAAAAGTTTAAAATATTGATTTGGCTATTTATGTCACTAAAGTGCACTTATCGTTTGGTCAATCATCTCTTTAGAGTTTTACAGTTAAGTGTGTTATGCTGGAGTATTACTAGGATGAGTGATCTACCGAAAATTAATTGTCGGTATTATGTAAATGACCCCAAACATAGGAAAAGATCATATGGTAATTTGAAGTAACAATAAACAAATCTTAGAGTTTCAAAAAATAATGTGTCGGCTGTCAGACAAGAGTGAAACCCAATAGATCTAGAGAGGGTGTGGAGGTCCATGGGTCTGGAGAGGGCATGAAATTGTCCACGAGTCTTGAGGAGACGTTAGATGCTCACAGACGGTGGTGGTCGAGATTTTACAATAAACGCGAGAATCCGATCCAATATTTAAGATCCAAAAAGAAAATATTTTTGCCTCACAAAAAAAGTTTCTTAGGTATCTAAAATTTTCCTTAGCCCATAAAATCTTCAAGGCCCATAGACACCGAATCATCCTAAAGCTGCCGACCACCTTAGAGGACTTTGTGGGTTTACCGCTCACTTTATCTTATTTAAAAAACAAAATTTTAATTATAAGCTTTGGTGTGGATTAAAACAAATAATTATAAGCTTTCACGCCAACACGATCTCTTTATAACCATTAAAAAAATACTTCTTACATTATAACAAAACCATAGTTTATATTATATAGGTTAAATAATTGCATTGGAAGTTATATTCGTTGGCACAAAGTTTACATAAATTCATATAAAATTTGTTGGATAGATTCTGATCCGAAATAATAATAATAAACAACAAAATTTACTTCGAGCCAAATATCCGGATTTTGGTGAAATATCTGAATATCCAAATTTTGGTAGATATTTGTTCGGATATTTGTATCCGTTCTGATATTTAGGATTGTATATCCAGATTTACCTATTTAAAAAAAAAGAGAAAATAGATATCCAATACAACTTGATCAATCATATTTTAAAAAAATTTACGGATCAAGATCCGTTCAAATATTTAGATATCTAAATACGTTACATTACAAAATTATTTATAAATTTAGAAAATTAAAACAAAATTGTAATGTTAAGAGGAGTAAAAATGGTTAAAGACACCTTCTTTCTACTTGTTTTATTCAAGTGTCCATTATATTCATAATAAAGTTATTTAGTTCAAATTATTCAATCAATATAATCTTATTTAAAACTTTTTATGAGTTGTAAAAGTCTTAGAAAGACAAACCAATTCTCTATACATTTTTTCATGAAATCTAGTGAAATAATCTTGTTATAAGATAATCAGACTTCACACAATTATAATATTTAAAAATTATATTAGTATATTTTTGTAGTAATATATTTTCACTATACACAATACTGTAAACATATAACAAGAATATTCTTATATGATTAACGATAATTTTGATTATAATATTAAACTATTACAAATAATATAAAATAAATTATATTACAGTTATATATCGTTGTTAAGTTATCTGATTATACCGGTTGATATATTTAAAAATTAAATAAAAGTCTACTCTTATAACTATATAATGTATAATATTAATAATTTTGTTTTGGTAAAACTTGGCCAATCAATATCCTAAAGGTCATATATTAAATCAGAAGAAAGAGTATACTAATACTACTAACCCTAGAAAAAAAACATATAAAGAGATAAAGCCTTAAGTACTAAACTTGAACCTAGACTTTATTAGGTCTATATACATTTTAGCTGACGTGGCGACATTTTTCCAGATTCTGGGACCCACGTTGTCAAACATCATTGGTATAGAATCTGTGGGATATAGTCGAAGTGGTAATAATTAATACAACGTGAAAAAGTCAACCTCTGTTTAATGTTGCCAGAGCATATAAAGTTGTTTTTATAATACTATATAGTTTTTTGGATATTTATATTTGTTTAATTTTAAATTATTCTTAAAAGTTTGTCTTTGACCGTTTCTGAAATGAAGTTATCCTGGATATTTCTATTAGTTTAATTTAAATTACTGTTAAAAGTTTGTCTTTAAAGGTTTCTGAAGTGAAAATATCTTAAAAATTATATTTTATTGGTTTTAAAAAAATGTTATTATGATATTTTCACATAATTTAAAAAATGTAAATTTATTTTCTATTTTCATTAGTAAAATAATAATTTATAATTAATAAGTTATAATTATAGAGAAAAAAGTAATATTTTTAAAAAAATTTAATTAAAAATATATAATAACATTTTTGTTATAAAATTTTGATATTACATTCAACTATTTTGTTGAAGCCTTTTTATATTTTAATAATATTAAATTTTTTTTTTGTAAAGTACTAATATTTTATTTTTCAACTGTTTGGTTCAAGCCTTTTTATATTTAAGGTTAGTTTTTGATGCAATCTTTTTTGTTAGGTTTTGTTTCACATAGCAAAAATATGGAACATTTATTTAAATTCATTTTAGTGGCAAAAATATAATTATGTAAAAGTCAACTTTTCACCGTTTGACCAAAATAATAATAGCACATTTGTTACTATTTTAATAAAAATGCATCATCGAATAAAATAAAGTGTTATCAGATAGAACTCAATATTCAAATAAGATTATGCATAGAATAACATGTTATTTGAAATTTATAAAAAGCTCTTTTTTAAGCATACTGCTAATAGTATTATGAAAGTAAATTTAATAATTTGAAAAATTAAATGTAAAATACTACATCATCTTAATTTTAATTATCCTAAATCTAAAAAATCTATAAAAGCTATCCTACTATCTACCAAGATAAACTAAATTAGTACTTCTATGATTTTTTTGGACAACAACATTTGACAATTAGACTAAAAGCCAATTCTACAGTACAAAACTAATATAGCTATGATTTAATATCTAATATTATGTCAATGTTATAGGTTTCTCTTTTATTATTTTTATAAAAAAATTATAAATAACTATAGAGTTCATATATTTAAAAACTAGAATTTTACAAATGAAATATAAAGTATATTCGTAATTTTAATCCAAAATTTTAATATATATATATCTTTAATTCCTTACTACTACAACTAATAATTTTAAAATAAAACTTACTCCTGTGGATTATATTCTACTTAAAAATGCAATTTTAACCCCTCTTCTCTCCACTATCTTTATTAAAAGAAAATATATTACTTTATAAATGGTTGAATAATTTTAATTATATAAAGAAGTTGTATTTTAGTGTACATGTTTAAAAAAATAATTATTATAAAGATAAAAGCAAAGTCAAAAGAAGTAGTACAAACTTGTTATTGTACAATTATAACTGTTTTGTCTTCTACTGCCGTCATAACATTAAACTTATAAAGACGAGACATGTCCATACATTACTTTGTCCAGGTTCATTGTGTTGATTTTAGAAACATAACAAAATTAATGACCAAATGCTGACATTTATTGAGTGTGAAATAATTTTACTATTTTTTAATTTACAATTTCTATTGTTAAATTAAAATTAATATGAAGCTAAGACTTAAATCCTGAACGTTTCTATACAAATGTTTATCATCTGAGCTGTTATTGCGACACATGAATACAACTACATATTGTAGCAAATATAAAATATAAAAATAATGCTATATAAAAATGTAAAAAATATTAAAATATTAGTATAAATTTGTAATAATAAATTTTTGCTATATGTGGAAAGTTTACTGTAAAAATATAAAGTTTTATTCCGACTATAAATTATAATAAATAAATGCTACATAAAACATATAGCAAATATTGTTGCAAGTTTGTAATTGTTATTTTCTTTATATCTATTTGCTATAAATATTTTACCATGATAATCAAAGAAAAATCTATTGCAAATAATTTCAAATATTCTCTTTATGTTACAATATTTGTACTTTAGAGATTTTCTACATTTAATAAAAAATAATAATATTTTTTTTGTGTTTTTTAATGTTTTACTTCTAAAAATGTTTATCTAATTTTATTTCATTAGTCAAAATATTAAAATAATGAAGATAAAAGTGCAAATGTAATAAAACATTTATATTAAAAACTTAAAACAGTAAATAAAGTGAAACAAATTTAAAAACCTGAAATTAGGTTTAATATGAAACAAAGAGAGTAATATTTTTGTTGCATTATCAGGGCATTATTTATCAATATATTGTCAAATATGTTTTACAAGAGATTATGTTTATTTAAAATTTTATAATGAAAATATTATCAAATAATAAATGTAAATAGCCAATTTTATTAATTAATTAAATATTAAAATATGCAAAGATGCATAAATAAAAATAATTAAGTA
This sequence comes from Leavenworthia alabamica, assembly GCA_000411055.1. Classification (NCBI taxonomy): domain Eukaryota; kingdom Viridiplantae; phylum Streptophyta; class Magnoliopsida; order Brassicales; family Brassicaceae; genus Leavenworthia; species Leavenworthia alabamica. The sequence goes on from ASXC01024018.1 coordinate 17,004, forward strand.
CAAATAAAAATTCAATAAAGTAAATAAACTTAAAATGATAATTAAAATAATTTAGTTATTCACACTGCTTATTAAGTCAAACAGTATCCAAACCTTTATCAATGTTGAGATTTGTTTTGTATTCTCTCGATAAATCTTTTCTATTTTTTAGCAAATATTCTTACAAAGTGTTTTATAGATGGTTTGTTAAAGGACACATATTTTTTTGGTATAGGTTGAATGATCCATTATGGTAGGAATGAAATGAAACTGATGACAGAAACAAATATTTATAGAAGTTTTAAATTTTTACATGTAAAAGATTAACAAAATTTCTATTGATAAAAAATATTAACAAAATTTGGGTTTCACAAAGAATAATGAGGGTTTTGTAAACTTCATGAAATAGAACGAAGAATAAATTTTGAAAAGATTTGGAACTTCTAAAGTTTTTATATGAGAATTCGATATATTAAACATAAATAAATTTTTTCTATTTATAAGTGTTTGTGTTTAAGGCAGTTCTCTGTGTCTTTTAATTTCAAATGAGCACGAGTTTTTTATTATGAGCTGAATAATGATGTTTCTCTGGTATCAAGTTAACGAATAAAGTTGGTATTTTTATTGTTTTGATCGATTTTCTTTCATTGTAATCTTTTGAGTTAATTCTTAGATAATTTTTTAACAAGTATATATAAGATTATATGGGACGAAATTCATGGCCTTCTTGTTATGTTGGGCAGTGTCGGAGACACATACTTAATAGGGATGTCAATTGACACCCATGGTTTACTATTTTTTTTTGTTATATAATTAGAGTTTTATATTTTCTTATATAACTAACTACTGATCCGTACAATTCATTTTTTAAATAATAAGTCTAGAAAAATTTATTTTATTTTAACTAAAATTGATTAATTGATTATATAAATTTTGAAGATAATTTTATATTGTTTTTTATTTTATTAAAAAAAATATTATGACACATTTAGTTAATAATCTTGGTTCCGCCACTGATGTCGGGTTTCGTCATTTGATCGGATTAATGATAAGAGTATTAAACCTGATACCAAGAGTATGTCCTTCTTCCCTCTCTGAGTTTATCGAACAAATGTTTGTTGACGTTAATAAACTTTTTGTTAATAATTTGATAAAAATTAAAAACGATGAATTAGACCATAAGAACTAACAAAATAAGATTGAACTTACTAACTTAGAATTTATTTTCTTATCTATTTTTGTGGTGTACGAATATTTCCCTAAAAATTATATTCACCTTTTATCATTATTATTAGTTTCCTTTAATTCTTTCATTTTATTTGTAAAATAAAAATCGATCATATTTACGTATCTTTCGGTTCGAAATTAATCATATTATAAAATTTGTATATATCAATAATAATTACGCGGTCAGCTTACTTCAACAAAATTCGAGGCCAACTTATGATGCAAGACACAAACTTTGCTTAATTTTTGTTACATACTCATTTTTAAAATAAACTTATAAGTGAAAATAATAACCATTTTCAAAATAAACTGAATTTAGCTTCAAAGTCAATGATGTTGTTTGTGTTCCAACTTATTTTCATTGCATTTTGTTGAGTTCTTATTGTGCTAGGTTTAATCATATGGCCACAATGTCAAATTCTTAATATGTTTAATAAGTAAGCAGAAATCAAAACAAAAACAATTTTAAGTTAGAAACTTTCGAGTCGATTTTAAAAGGTTATTAACAATTTAAGGTAATATATGATAAGATGGGATTCATGAACATTTTGTTATATCAAAATTTAATTTGGATCAGATTATAGACGATTGTACAAAATCTGATATCAACACTTTCATTATAACTTTGCTAAATCATTTACTTTCTTTTTTTAATTATTTCTTATAAAACTGAAAATGGTTTCATGGCCCTGATAAAATTTGTGATGAATTTTTTTTCATCTAATATTATTCCGAGATAATGAGTTTATTTATAGAGAATATTTTTCTATCCTGGTTACATGAGACAAATGTAACTAAAAAATTGCATTATTAATCTAATATGCAAATTTTCTTTCATTTAAATAATTTATTTTGATTCTGACTTCTTATATATAGTTGAAATTGATATATATATATATATATATAATATTAATTAATATTAATTTTATTTAATTGATGTCAAATAACTCATATTGACATCTCATATTGTAATAAATTTAAATCATAAATTTTGTATCAATCACAGATATATCATTCAAATTAATATCTTTTATTTTATTGATGCTGTTTAGTAATGCAAAAAAGTCTTACATGTTAAAAATGAAAATTAGAATATAAGTTAAAATAGAATAATATAACATTTTTCAAAAAATTTATCAAAAATTTACCTTACACTTTATATTTATGAAAATAATATAACATTTTTCAAAAATTTTTATCTCTCATCACATTTTATCAAGGTAAAAGAGAGGCTTTGTTTCATACCTTTCATCTACCGATAAAACTTTTTTTTTTTATTTTTTTGATATTTTATGCTTAAGCATAGTGATTCTTCGATTCAAGTTCATCATGAACCTCTAAGTAAGTATATTTATTTTATTCAAATATAATTCTTTTATTCAAATTCACATAAAATTTTGAATCTAAAGCCGTCGAACTTCCATTATTGAAAACATAATGCTTTTTTTATTCATACATATCATTGTGTCTCTGAATTTAAATTTAGAATCTTTTACTTTTTAAAAAACATCAATTTCTTCTCAAAACATGGTTCACCAACATAGTATATATTTGTCTCTCATTTGATTTTGTTTCTTTTTATTAATAAAAAGAAAAAATAGATTATTCCATAAAACATGTCAAGCACTTCCACCATACCAAAACAAATCTCCATCCTCACAAATACACCATCTACACCTCATTTTTCTTTATCGGTATGTTGGTCAGTTGTGCCAAAATTACTATCTCCGTGTTCTTCATCTCTTGTATTCTATTTTTCATTCTCGAACCGTTATTTTCATCAAAATTTTATTATCGAATTGAGTTTGAAAAATCATATAAAAAAATCTATAAAATTTACAATATTATGTTTCACAATATATTGTCAATATTATGTAATTATGATATAGAAATATTTACATTTATGATATTAGAATATTGTGAATAATTTATAAAATAATTTTAATATATAAACATATGGACCCTACATTTTTATAATTATAAGATAAATATAATATTTTCCAATCTTTTATGCTCGCCACATCCTATCAATCTTCAACATAATTAAAAAAAATTTCTGGAAATAAATTCCTCCTTATTAATTAATATCATTCAAAATAAAAAAAAGATTGTAAAGAAAATTATGGAGTAAAAATACATAATTTAAATAGTTATTCTAAACAAGCACATTTTGGTGTCTATCTACACAGCTCATAATTTGCCAAGGTCAACCTTTTGTTCTCCATAGTTCCTCCCAATAATATATTAATTTATACACCTCAACTATTGAAAAATACTAATATTATACTTTTCTATAATTAATTAAAACATGTTGGTATTTGCTGAAAATATCAAAATGTAACATGTTTTTTTATTACAAGAAAAATGAGAACCAAGTTGTCTTAAGAGTTGACTTCAAAACATTTCACTACTTATATATAAACTATGCATCCACACTATAATCCCTCAAACACATCTACAAGGTAAGTAAAAAAACCTTATTAACAACATTACACAAACACTATGAAGCGAGTTATGTCTTTATTGCTAACTAAATAATGTTTTATTGGTGATAATTGTATAGGCAAGTAAATTTAAACGATCATGGCTAATAATAATCAGCCTGAAGGGGGAGGATCCGGTCCAAGAAATACATATCATGATGATGAGACACCATCCGTTCGTCATAGAGTAGTACTTCCACCAAAGCTCGGTTTGATGAATGACTTCAAGAGTGTGGTTCAAGAAACTTTCTTCCATGATGCCCCACTTAGGGACTTCAAGGATCAAACCACATCTAAGAAGGTGTTGCTCGGGATCCAAGCGGTCTTCCCGATCGTTGGATGGGCCAGAGAATACAATTTTCGCAAACTTAGAGGCGATGTTGTTTCTGGTCTAACCATTGCTAGTCTTTGCATCCCTCAGGTTTACTATTCTACTTGTGCATTTCCTCCTATTATATTCATACTCATATGATCAATATATATATCATGTGTGTATTATGTTTCATGGATGATAGGATATTGCATACGCAAAGCTCGCGAACTTGAATCCAAAATATGGACTTTGTGAGTCTTCAAACACTTAACCTAAACATTGTTTTGATATCATACAAAACATAGTATATATAAATTAGTCGGATTATTTGAGTTATAAGAAGAACGTAACATATAATTTATAAAGTGAATACATGGTTTCGTATGCAGACTCGAGTTTCGTGCCACCACTTGTATACGCAGGAATGGGGAGTTCAAGAGATATTGCTATAGGACCAGTGGCTGTGGTGTCTCTTCTTTTGGGAACTTTGTGTCAGGCAGTGATTGACCCAGATGAGAACCCGGGTGAATATCTGCGCCTTGCCTTCACTGCCACTTTCTTTGCTGGCATATTCCAAGCTGGTCTAGGGTTTTTGAGGTTAGGGTTTTTGATTGACTTTTTGTCACATGCGGCTGTGGTTGGGTTCATGGGAGGAGCAGCCATCACAATAGCTCTCCAACAGCTTAAGGGCTTTCTTGGAATCAAGAAGTTCACCAAGCAAACTGATATTGTTTCTGTTATGCAATCCGTGTCTTCGACCGCTCAACATGGGGTACCTTTTAGTACTCTATACTGTCTTTATTCTTCTTCTTATTCCTCATGGTTTCATAACTACCAAGTTATGAACCTACAAGTAGTTATGTTGATAACTATTCCGATCCACCGGATATCCGAGATTCGGATCTATATAATGGATTGACATATAGGACGGATCTAGATCCGAATAATTCTGGATATCATGAAAAACGGATCGGATATGAATCCGTGGATCCGTAATACTCTGATCTACTAGTTGTAATATTTAGTTTATATTCTGAAAACCTAATATTTATTCATGATTCTTTCAGTGGAATTGGCAAACTATAGTCATTGCCGCCAGTTTTCTGACCTTACTCCTTGTCGCCAAATTCATTGTAACTTTTATCTTTTATTTATTTTTATTTTTTCTTACATATTTGTGTTTTTATTTCTAATATAAAATTTTAATTACAGGGAAAGAAAAACAAGAAACTCTTTTGGATTCCAGCAATTACTCCTCTTCTTTCTGTAATTATCTCAACATTTTTTGTCTTCATAACTCGTGCTGACAAAGATGGTGTCCAAATTGTAAGCTCATACACATGCATGCATGCAACTCATAATATTCATTTACGTACTATAATTAATGAATAATATTATTCATTAAATTAACCTAATATACTTTATTATAAACTATGAAGGTGAAACATATAGATAAAGGAATCAATCCAATTTCTGTTAAGCAAATTTACTTCTCTGGTAAATACTTAACTGAGGGAATTAGAATTGGAGGCATTGCTGGTATGGTCGCTTTAACGGTAAGAAATAAATATTTGTCTGTTTCATAATATATGTAGTTTTATGCTTTAAATTTTGTTTTAATATAATTGTAGTTTATTTTTTAAAATTTTGTTTTGATATAATTGTAGTTTTAAATTTTCAATATAAATTTTAAGAAAAAATTTGAGTTTTATCCTTAAGAATTTAATAATGAGTAATTATTTTTTTAACTAGTATATTAATAAGGACCAAAATTAAAAATCTTACATTTTTGTAATATATGTGTAAAAATTTTAAAATAATCAATTTTTATATTATAATATATTAAATTATATTACAGGAAGCTGTAGCAATTGCAAGAACATTTGCTGCAATGAAAGATTATCAAATCGATGGGAACAAAGAGATGATTGCTTTAGGGACTATGAACGTTGTTGGTTCACTCACTTCATGTTACATTGCCACTGGTAAGTTGCAAAATATTAAATTTCAAGGACTCAAAAAAATAATTATATATATATATATATATATAGCTTTAAGAACTCACCAAAGTTTGTTCCAGTTGTGGCAGGGATATCAGTCACCAACCTGTAATTATAGTCACCAATACATAATTAAAATGCTAATTAAATTTAATACTTATACAAGAAAACAATAATAGAACTAAAGATTTTTTCAAGTGCACATGCATAGAAAAAACCTTGAGACTAAAGAAAAGAACTGTCCTATGAGATTAGCTGTGATATAACAGGAAACCTAGTATTGCTCATCACTTTCAAGTCATAAAGACACATCATGTTAGTTATGTACAGTATGTTCCGTACGAACACACCTATTAGTACAAGTCATTCCTATAGTTCTATAGAGTATATGTTTGGTCAGTATAATTCTCATACACACATATATATATGTCTTGAAATTGATTTTATATATCCCCTTCTTTTAAACGTTATATATTTGTCTAGTTCAAGCAACATGTTTGAGACTATAACTTAAAGTGAATGAAAGAGTTGAAATAATGCACGAACCAATGGAGATATTCTCTGAGGTGAGGGTTGCTAGGACTTGGAACATCAGGATCCACCATAACCTTCATCAAACCAGCAACATGAATAAAACGTTACAAATAAGAATAAGAATTATATAAGATAAGATTATCATTTTAAAGCAAATGATAAAGTAAAAAGGTTTTTTAAGTTTTATGAATGAGTTAACACAAGAAAGAAGTAAAGTTAGTAGGTGCATGTCTATCTATAGCAAAGTATCTTGAAGACTGATTTGAGTATCTTTATTCAAACAGTCATCACTTATTCCACGTGGAGATTCATTAATATATATTATTATATTGTTTAATTGGACGTCAATTGTTTTATATTTTGCATATCCGAACCTAGATATTTTTTTTTTACTTTTTAAAAGCATAGTAAACTTTTAAAAGAAAATATATACATATATATATATTTATTTATATATCAAGAGAAACAACGAGAAACCAAGATTTTCACCCAACAAAGAGAACATTATGCAATAAATTTTTGATAAATAATATGGGATTTTGTAGAGAAGAGGCCAGATATAAGATAATGGTTGTAAATTATCAAGAATTGGATGAAATATTTAGTGGGTTCATGTTCATGGAAAAAAAAAACTAAAAACAATTTACTTTTCACTTAGTTATCTAAAAGCAAAACCAAATATATCATAAGAAAACTTGAAAAATAAAATAAAAAATAAAGAGTGAGGGCACTTATTTAAGGTCTCTTTGTGGGTCTACATGTCCAAGAGTAACAAATAAAGAAATCAGAGAAAAGAAGAGACAAAAGAGAGTTTAAAGTAAAAGAACCAAAGTGTAAAAGTTCCTGAGGTCTTCACCACCAATCTCAACTCTTGGCTTGTTTTGAACTTGAGAAGGCCTAAGATCCAACCCATTAGTGACTTCTCTTTGACCATAAATAACCCTTAGAGAGATTGATCTATTGAAAGGATCAATAATGTCTCCTACAACTCTGCTTACAAGAAGAGGGTCTCTCACATTTAAAGACATCTTACAAAGATGGTTTTGTTTTAGTTGTATTGGTATCTTATGAGCCCTACACACACATATATATATAGTGTTTAGGGATTTACATTAAACCGGGTCGGTGAACTCATCACCACAATCTTTTTCTTGTCTAGTGATGTACTAGAATCTAAAACTGATTCTACATACATCACATATTGTATGGTTATTTCATATTTATCTATTTATTTTATTTGTGGTATTCCAAATTATTTCACCCACTTGATAGCCACTAATATATTTGATTGATTTCGTTCAGCCAGATATATCTCTAGACTATATACTATATACTTTTAATACACATAAATCATTAAAGAAAACTTACAAAAAGAATAATCTTATCTGAAAAGTCTTTACAGAGACATTTCAATTAATGCATTTACATGGAATAGTAAAAATAGTAACACATGAGGTTTTGGTGTGCATAGTTAACCTACTCTGCACAGAGAAAAAATTCATATTTTGTATTTGTTAATTAGTTTATATAATTATAATTATTATTAGTATTTTAAATTATATTTGTTTTATGTTTGTTTTCATCTTTTTACCATTATTATATATTGATGTGTTATGCTAGTTAATTACTAATATATAATTATGAATTTGCATGTTATGTTGGCAAACAAATTTGTTTGACAATTTATATTATAACATAATCTGATTGTAAAATTTAAGTAATATTCTGTATATAATTTTACATTATCCAATTAAATAACGTAAATTTTTTTATAATGAATCATTTTGAGTTATTTAAAAATTATGTAAAGAATTTGTATTATTTTTATTATATATGTAAATAAATATAATATATATACACCTGCATTTGTAACATATATCTACCTTTTAAAATTGAGTTTTTATCAGTAGAATATCCAAAATTAGGGTAAAATTTGATCAGGCTAACAAAAATCTATTACTTATTATTTAAGCAATACTAATAGAAAATTGAATTTTTAAAAAAATTTGTTTAGGAATATATCATATTCCAACATATTTATATTATTTATTATACAAGATATTAATTAATAATATTATTTAAATATTATAACAAAAATAAATTTAATTATTTATTCAAAAATGTTAAATAAAAATTTAAACTAAATATTAAAACGAAATTAAAAAATATATATTTTAATTAATAAATATATTCTATTTAGATATTTAAATTTATAACCAATAAATTAACAAAATTATCATTATCAAACAAAAATATAAAAATATATTTATATGGAATATATGTTATATTTTTTAATTTAATAAATTTTATTAATACTCATAAAATTTTTAAAAAGTAGGATATTAAAAAAAGAGATTCACAGACAAGATTAATTGTTCGCTAGATAAATTGTCCGCCACTTATATTTCATGCTTCTTAACATTTTATTTAGCCAATCTTTTTTTTTATCTCATTATATTATTATTTCATTATCTATAACTTTATAAAAGACTTACTTAACAACTAGGTTTCTATCTTTTTTTGGCTATTTTAAACTACTTTCTTTCTAATCTTGATCTGCCACTTGTCTTTTGTTTTGTCCATAGAAGATCTATATTATCTTAAATTACATTTATCAAAACTAAAACATGACTAAAATCTTATTCATATTACTTTGAAGTTCGAGACTTTTCGAAATCATAAAACTAGTTCGGCTGAAGCTAAAGGGTCAAATAGACACAACTTTAAAGGGTCAAACTAACATGAAAAAAAACTTCTGAAGCTTCCAGTTCAAAGAACACTACTAGAATTTAATTAAAAATTTTTTTTATTAGATGATATATTATTAAATCTGATAAATTTGGAAATATATTATCTAAAACTGGATCCAAAATTTATTATATTAGATTTTAAACTTCTAAAGCTGAAATTTAATTATATATACATATCTTTAAAATATGATAACTTTTTAATTATATTTATAAAAATCTAACTAAAATTTATTTAAATTTAACTATTTTTTTTCTCAATAATTTTTGTTCTTGGAATCCAAACCCGACTCGAACTCCAATTTTACTGAATTTGAACCAAATCCAATAATATTACGTTGGATATATATAAATATATATATATATATATAGACTCATAAACTCGATATACCCAAATTAGATCGAATTTTACCCAAATTCAATCCATTTAACTGAATGTCTAGCTCTATATCAAGTATAGTATATAAATAAATTCTAAATTTTAAAATAAAATATAAGTATATAAATGGACCATTAATTTTCTTTTTTTGGTTAGGACCGGACCGGCCATGTCTGCATGGAGCCTCCCCATTACACTGCACTGAAGCCTAGTCCCAATCAAATTGCACTAGAATCTCCATCTGTCAGATTGCAATATATTCTTTTTCATCAAACTGTATCTAAGGAACTTAGAGTTTATACTACATGAATAGAGACTGATGAAATTTCTTCAGCAGTCAATTATTGCTAGAGTTTATACTAAACATATTAAACATGTGTTTTTTTCGGGTAAAACAGATACTCATGAAACGGATAGGGGATAATACCCGAACTCAAATCCAAACCTACAGTTCTAAAATACTATAATCTATCGAATATTTTAAAAATATCTAAACTCGAAACTTCGGATCAGTATCATTAAGATTTTCGGATCTGGGTAATTTACCCAAAACTAAATTTCATATATAACTTGATATAGAGAAACACGAGTAATTAAGATGTAATTGATTTGTTCTCGCTATTGGAAATATTATATAGTGCTAATAATCTATCGAATATTTTAAAAATATCCAAACTCAAAAATTCGGACCAGTATCATTAGGATTTTCGGATCTGGGTAATTTATCCAAGACTAAATTTCATATATAACTTGATATAGAGAATTGTAACACTAGTATAATTGATTTGTTCTCGCTATTGGAAATGTTATATAGTGCTAATACATAAAATTATGTCAATTATTAATTTCTTTATAAAGACATACTAAAACAATTTAAAATAATATTCAAGTTTAACATAATACAATCATCTATTTTTATAATACTATAAAATAATTACTGTATAGTGATAGCATTATCATCAATACACAATAAAACATATCATGTAACGAAATAATTAACCATCTAAAATTAGAGCTAATATACTCAAATATTTGAAATTTTTTTGTTAATTGGACAAAAATATTTTGTTTGGTAGATTTCTTATGTAATATTTCTAAAACGAAAGTATTTGTTCAGTGTTGAAAAAGTATTTCATATGATCTATGCGGGCCCCAGGATTAGTCGATGTTGGGGGATGATGCGCTGGTCTGCAATATGGACTTGCCACCCTAAACTGTATCAGAACCGACGGTCCCTAATTCAACCGGATTATCTGAGTTATAAAAAAAAAAAAAGATTATTACACCTTATTTTTTAATTCTTTTGTTTTTGATAAAAAATCATTACACATCAAAACTAGTTCCACATAGTCAAACGTAGAAAGAGGCAAAGATAAGTGGACCCTCATAATCCTTTTTGTTGAAAATGACCCTTGAAATCATAAGAGCAACTGAATATATTCATTGCATGAGAAATCATAGAATATGACAAATTTTTAATTCTCTTCGTGTGTGAAGTTGGTGTCTATCTATTGCATTATTTTCATTTCATTGGAAATAAAGAATAATAATAAAAAAACGCAACCAACTAAAAATAGGAAAAAATGTCAAAATCGAATATGAAAAATAGGAAAAAAAAAACGCAACTAAATAGAAAGATTAATAACTTTTACACTCATCCAATGCTTTTATAGAATCTTCTTCTATGTTGGCTAATATCTCTTACTTACACGTATCTATCTTCATACTCTCTCATTGAAAAATCTCATTGTTATATATATTTTTTTTTTGGTTAAAGAATATAAAAAATTTATTTTAAAGTTAAAAAATAAATTTAAACGAATTGATTCTGACTGTTTTTTGTTGGTGTTTGTGAGTTGTCATAATTTTGTATCAATGATTAAAATGGAATAAATAAGTGATTGGATGTTACTAAATGTGACTTTTGTGATCATCATGTAATTTGAAGAGTTTTTATTATTATTACTGTCTAATGTCTATCACCAAGAATATATTTGATTGTTCGAAATAAATGGGATATTTATTTTATATTTTTAACCTATATTTGTCATAATCAACTTTTTTGTTGTTAAACATATGAAATAAAATATTTTTTTCTTTGGTGAGTCTTATTTGCCATTTTAATTCACATGGAGGTTCAAGAAGTCAACCTTTGATTTACCACAAAGCTATATGATAATAAAATTATATAATTTCAACTTGTAGTATTATCAACGACCATATCAAAATATCTAATATTTCTTCGACCATCGATATTTGTTCTTAGAATTTTTTTTTTTGCCTAATGACATAAGCATGACGTTTTATATAACTCGTTGCAATATATCATCAATACCTAGTTTAAAAAAATAATATTATATCTATAATTAAATCAAATAGAATTTCCATGATATTATTTGTTAACGTGGCAGAAATTAATTGAGGAAATTAATATTATTATTCTTTCCGAAAACTCAAATCAATACTATTACTATTAATTTCCATGAGATTTCAAGGATTTTAGTAAAATAAAAAAATTTACAAATATAGATATAGAAAATAAACATAGTTTTTTATATAAAATAAAATTTGTTATCAAAATTTTAAATTATTCAAAAACAATTTACTATTTAAAAAATATTTTGTTTGGTTTCAAATAAATATATATAAATTAAATTAAAATGTATATTTTACACATGTAAAAACGTATTATTTATTATTCAAATGGCATATCAATTGAAAAGGTGACGAGGGAGGCATGAGGTTATCCTCGTGGGAAAGAATACTAATGCCCCACTAAATTTTTTATCACTCTTTTTGCATTAAAAACAATTAATTCTTTTTTTTTATTCTCTAAAAAAATTGAATTCTTTATGTGATTCCTATTACATAAAACATCAATTCCAATGATGATTCGTTTTTCCTATTTTTAAATATAAATTCGTCATTTCTTACTATTTTTATTTTTTAGCAATGCCACAAATAATAAACAAACTACTCATTTAGTCAAAGAAGTTTATTTTCTTTTTTAAATAGCCATAGAAATATTTTATGGTGTTAGGTTGAAAAATGTAATATTTTGACATGTGGATTATGTTTATATATACAGAGTGTATTAATTTGTTTTTTTTTTTACTCTTGGTAAGGCTTAATATTTACTTTTTGATGAACAGTATATATGAAAATATTTATCAACTATTTTGTCGATATTTTCAATAATTATTCAATCTCGAAATCATTTAAAATTTCTTAATTTAAAATTTCTAAAATAAACATATTTTTAATATATATAATTAAATGTTATTGACGTAGCTGATGGATAAGATCAATATTGTTTTTTTTATATAACAATTGTTTATGGATTCCTATCATTAAAAAAAGTACTTTTTTTTTGAGTTGGGTTTATAGACCATCATACTCCGGCTCATCCTACTTGGGCTTGGCCTGAGAACAATAAATGAATTACTACCATTGTTTTTGAAGATATAGTTGGTGTTTCTAATGTACACTAAGAACTAGAACTGGACATTTGGATTCGGTTCGAATTTTACACTTTTCGGATAGCTAGAATAAAATATATTAAAATTCGAACAGAAACTGATTTATTTCAGTTCGATTTCTGTTCAGATTTTTTTGTTTTGGTTCGATATTGTAGAAATTTTTTTATCCGAAATCAAAACTAAATCCAAAAAACCCAATCCAAATAACGTCTGAAAAAATCTAAAAACACAAAAAAAATTCAAAAAAAATAAAAAAAATAAAAACAAAAAATCTCCTAAAAACTAAAACCGATGTTAAATTATGGTTCAGAAGTATTTGAAGAAATGATTAAGTGTATTGAAGACTCTATTCAAAAGAGAAGGTTTCCAGGTCAACACAGCTTTAACAAAGTCAACAAGGAGAGCGCGTACAAGTCACGTGAAGTCGTTGAGGTTGTTGAAGACGTTTGAGTCGTTGGAGGGGTAAAATGGTCTTTATCATCTAAGTGAGATTTTTTGGGTCTGGAGCTATTTAACTCAGTCTTCTTCTTCATTTGTGGTGTGCGAGAGAAAGCAGAAGATTGAGAAAGAGGAAGAAAAGCATTTCTAAGTTTCAGAGAAAGAAATTAGAGAGATAGAGAGAGTAATTGAGGTTAATCAATTCTACTGTAAACATTTTGTAGTTCTTCAAGTTTCTAGTGGATTTCCGGAGTAGAATCTCCGTCGAGACGTAGCGACCTTACACTGAGGTCGTGAACTCGTTAAATCTTCTGTGTCTTTAAATTTCTGCACTCACAGTTTACAAATAGTACTCGGTTTTTGTTTTGATTCACATATTGCTCAAGTCTGGGACAGATCTCAACAACCGAAAAATAAAAATACCAAACAATCTTTATATAATTCGCTTTATTTTGGATAGACCAAAAAATCAAAATCCGAATCCGATACCGAACCGAACCGAAACGGAAATATTTGAATCATAAACTGATCGTTTTAGCATATAAATCGGTTCGATTTCGGATTTATGCTCACCCGTACTGAAAACATTGGATATGGTAAAAAAGTTTGTGTTACTCTCTACTTACTTGTGTATCAAATTAGTGTTATTTGGGCTGACACAGTCTCACTTTGTCATATGGTAGTAAGAAGTCAAGGAGAGTCAAGCAGTTGTTACAATTCGATAAAAACTACATACCAAGTTTTTTATTATTAAAAAATATTATTATTCGAGTAAAAATAAAGCCATTAAATCAGGGGAGAGCTGCTTTGGTCAATACACTCAACTCCAACATATTGACTAAATACATCAACAAGACAACTTTATGACATGAGCCATGTGTGAATAATAATGAACAGTTAATAAGTAATTTCAGATCTTGCAGATTAAATATGCTTATTATAAGAGAGAGAGCATGAAGTTGGAAAAAACATTTGATTAACAAACATCTCTTACAATAACAGTGTCCCTTTGCTCTGTCAAATAAATAAACATATACTTTTGTCCAATCCCTGCACTTAAAGATGAATATTTGTTTTTTACTCAATTTTTAATTTAAAACAATCTCTTAGATCTTATTAGAGCAGAGCACTAAACTTGATCCATATCTTAAGAATCTTAACATATCACTCATAAACAAAGACTAACCTTTCCAAAGTATTCTACAAATACAAATCCTAATGATTAAATACTATCATTAGAAACAAATTGGACTAAAGAAATACAAAAACAATCTTGCTTCAAGTGTGAACAAGATCAACCAAAAAAATCTTAAAAAAATACCAAAATGAATATGCTAAAAAGACAATTAAATGAGGATGATGATGATGTTGGTGAGTGCTGAGATAGAGTAGGTAATGAAATTTAATGAAGACTGAAAACAAATCATAAACAAAAATCAAAATAAATAATTCAAAGAGCTCTTTCAACTTGCAAATAAACCAAAATGTAGGATTCAATTCACCATTCTCTGCCCTGGATTAATCAGAGAACCAAACATCAAAAACAGGAACTAACAAGAATCTAAAAAGAAAAAAGAAAGCTTACATTACAATGAAGAACTCAGATATGGCAGCCAAAGCAATTACAACTCTTGGGAGTGAATGAGCAATAACCAAAGGGTCTATTAGGGATATTGCAATTAATAGCATAACAACAAGGTGAAGGCAAGCAAAGACCTTTAGAACCACCACAACAAGTACAAACTGAACATATCTGAAAACTTCCAAGCTTCCTTCTTGTTTCATTCATTACCATAAACTTCTCTTCCTTCAATGGCATCATCATCATCATCTCTCCTTCTCCTTCTTTAAATGATATCTCATTAGCCTATAACCCAGAACATAAGAAACTTAATTACATTTTATTTAAAGTTAATGAAAGCTTCAAACTTTGAATTCAGCTTAGGTTTTACCTAACCAAAGATTCAAATTTTTAAAAAAATTAAAAAAACCCAGACGAATTAGTGGAGGGATCTAAGTAGAGAGGGTTGAATGGTAAAAACACTGACCTGAAGACTGAAACTGATGAAGACTGAGAGAAGAAGAAGAAGTAACAGAACAAAAGAGATCTTTGATTCTTCTAAAGCTCTCATTCCTTCTTTTTTATTTTTGAAATTTCGTTTCTTTGTGTGGTTGGTGAATTTGGTAAAGTAGCAAATACTTCGTCACTTTTTTTTTTTTTTGGTTAAACATTTATTATAGTAGAAAAATGTTTTGTTTTTTTGAAGGTAATGGTGGGGTCCACACTTATTATTCTTTTATTTTTTGACTTTCTATTGTTGATATCGAATCATTTTTCGATATGCCGACATTTTCCGCCGGTTTCATAATTTTCTGACAATCTATAACCAGTTCTTTGCTTCGGTAATCCGTCGGATTTGACCATTTCCAACAGAAAACTGACAGATTTGGCCATCGGAAACAGAATGTTTTCTTGTAGTGGTTTGGTTTCGTTCAAAAATACCTTTTTTTTTACTCATTCACAAGTTCATACCCTTTTTTCCTAAATTTAAAAATTGGTAATTTATTTACCATTTTTCCATTTTGAATTAGTGAGATTTTATCTATGTTTTAAAACTTGTTAGACAAACTGAGGTTGATGCAATGCAAAAAAAAAAACAAAAATAGTATTACTAAACAAAAACAAAAGCTCATGAGTCATGTCTCTAACTTATTAATCAAAGGTTCACATAGTAATTCAGATCTATGTCTTTAAAGAGCTTCGTAGAATAAAATCTCTGGCCGAACTTTTCTTTCTCCACAGAATATGACCAGACTGTTCCAGTTACCAACAACCTATGGCATCAACACACATATCAGTAATGTCAGATCAATCTATGTTAACATTTCAACTCAGTAATGTCAGATCAATCTTTGTCTTTACCTCTTCTGCTAAAGTTTCATGGCTAAGACTAACCCACTGGTTCTCTTTATATGCCATGCAAATGTGTTTTCCTTCTTCACCACAACCAACCTACATCATATGTTCTAAGAGCATAAGAGAGAAGAGATACAGAAGATCAACAATTATGACACTGATTAAGGTTTTACCATTGACACAAGTTGGTACATAGTGTTTGGTTCTAAGCCTTCATAAAGCCTGCTGATGTCTATCTCCGAGTTCAAAGCGTTTGTTGTTTCGGATATTTCTTCTTCAGTTTCATTCTTCTCCCAGTCCAATACTAATGTTGCAAACCAATAAAACACAAACATGGTTTTATCAAAACACAAAATAAATCAAATGATTACTTAAAGAGCACAACAATGGTCAAAACTTACTGATTGTGAAGATAGGTGGACATCTACTTATAGTGTGATGAACAGAGTTTTTTTTTCCACAACCTGATCTTTTAATGTCACACACCATTTTTTTTTCCATCCGAATTATTTTAAGTATGTCTTCAAAGTTACTATTCTTAAAAGCAGACTATATATATAACCACAGTCACAGAGCAGCCTTGTAAGGGTTAGTAGTACTAACAAAAAGATGGAAATTAAAAAACTGAAAAATACCTTGAGGTTTCTTATTGAATCTGCAGGCATAACAATCCCATATGAACTTTGTTCTGGATAATTTATCTTCTTTTTACATTTCCTACAGCTCATTCTTTCATATTCCTCCAATGTAAAAAGTCGAGTTACCAAACTTTCTCTTTCAGGACTTTTCCAGCAATGCAAAAACTCAAAGATGGCAACAACTACCTCAGCAGTATCACTTGACTGCATGTAAGAAAAAAAAAAGAATTACAATGAAGACAACAATCAAGCAATACCAAGATTAGAAACTTATCCACACGAAATTACCAGGCAATGAACTTCTTCTACTGAAGAAAGTAATTTTCTTAGTAGCTCATTATAGAGTCTTTCTTCTTTTTCTTCTTCTATTGTCTCTGAGATAAAAGCAGAAAAAAAAATTTGCAGTGCACAAGGAACTTCTTCTTCAACAAATGGTTGTTCATTATGTATCAAATCCTCTTTAAGAATTTTAATATTACAAAGGGCCTGCATAAATTGTCAAAAAAATAAAAAGACAATACATGAAGATAAAGAATAAAGAGGATTTAAGGTTTTGAATCATATATTTGTTGTTGTCTGCTTTACCTTCATTGTCATGTCAAAAGCTGAATTGTATCGGGTTGTCATTGAACTTTCTCTAGATATATTTCTCATATCTTTTTCACTGGATATTGACAAGTAAAATACATTTTTTAGTAAGCGTAAAAATTTAGAAACCCTAGAAAATCCTCCCAAAAAGATCCTACATATAAATGTTCTCTATCACATGTCCTAGTTGCTACAATTTCTTCATTCATATTTGGTTATCAATTAGGGATTAGTTTCATTGATTTGTATACATGTGTAGATCATCATTATAACGTCATTTCATGACAAATCTTACAATTGTAATATGTAAAACACACAAAAAGTTTAAATCTCAATATATAGAGATACGTGTTTTTATTGTATGTGTAGAACATAACTTTTCTTAAGTTTCTGTATAAAAAGAAGAATCATGAGTCCTATTCAACTACCTTAAATCACTAGGTGCCTATGTATATGATTATCTCTATAAAAGATTAAACAAAGGCATAAGATTTTTTGAATGAATAAAATAACAACTTGAAAACAAATTCAGTGCGATAAAAATTTTCAGATCTGGTAAAACATTCCAGAAAAAAAAACACAAAAATAAAGAAAGAGATGAGAAGAAGACATGCCTGTTGAAGCTCAGGTCCATAGCTAAGTTGTTTAATCTGCAGAAATACAGAAAGAGAAAAGATAGAGAAATGAGTAGTCGAGATTTAGGGTTTGTGCTCTCATGAAAGTAATATTCCTTCAGGCAAAACAATATATACTCATCGAATATACAGATAAGGGTATTCTCGTCAATTCATTTCCCTATGCAAAAAGGTTGGGCTTGACAATTTAAGACCCGTTCTGTTTTTGGTTTTGTTAATTAAAAAATATACAAAAATAAGAGAAAATATGTTTTTTTAAAATATACAAAATTGTATTTACATGACAGAAACAAAACTCTATAACCATAAATTGTATGAAAATCTCCTCGGCAACCAATTTTTTTAAAAACATTCCACAATTTTTAACCTTCACACTGTAATAATTCAAATAATTATTGTTAAAAGTAAATCATTGTTATATTTAAATTATTTTTAATTTTGCAGAGTTTTGTTTATCAAATATTTATTTTTGACTAACTAATACATATTATCTAGAATTTAATATTTAGAGTATCTAAATCTGGAGATTCAAAGTGTGTATATTTGAAAACTATCTAAATTTTGCTAAATATATATTTTGTTAGCTACAATTTATTATGAATTTAATATATATAGCAAGACTACCTGTAAAATATTAATGGAAAGTAACTTAAATGATACTAATTATTTATGTTTAATTGCTAGTTTAACATAAAAAATATTAAGAAAATTTCCAAAAAACTTCAACTTTTAAACTTTTAGATTCCTAAAAATAAATAAAATTCTATTAATTTTTTAAAATTCTATAACTTTTAAAAGTTAAAATATAAAGTTTTAAATTCATATAACTATAGAGTTATCATTTTTGAAATTTTTTTTTGAATAATAGCATATTAAATAATATTATTTTTATATCTATAATTATTATATTATTTACATGTTACTTAGATGAGAGTGTTGTGTTAAATATAATAACACAATAAATTATATATAGTTTTATTATATATATTCTGGGTGTGAATATATAATATATATTCAAATATCAAAATTTTAAATATGAGTATTATGAACATATTGTTATGTAAATAACTGTAAAAATAATTTAAAAAAAAATTGATATATATGTATGTATAGACATGTTTCAAAGGATCAAAATTTTAAAAGTTTATGATTTAAGTGATCATCATTTAAAATTTAATGATTTAAACTGTTAAAATTTGAAAGTTAAAGATTTTCAAATAAACCAATAAAGAAATAAACATAAATCAATATCTCAACTACTATATTCAAAACAGAATAAAATCAATAAAGAAATAAAATTCTTCGAAAATAACCAATACTCTAAACCGTCATTCTCCTTCGTACATTTTCTTTACTTATATCACATACATATATGAGATGCATTAACATTTAGAAAATCAAACACTGATTAGAAAATTTTTTCCATGTCCTAACGAAAAACTTATTAACATATTCATCTTGAGAATTTTCGGTAAAATTTTCCAAAACTTTTTGAACCTCTAGAACTTTTTCAAACTCTAAATTCCCTTAAAATAAATTAAAACAAATATGTTTTAATTATTGTTTACTAATTATTCTTAACTTCGTTAATTAATCAATAATTATAATTGTATATAATTATATATAAAATAATAATAAATAATAATAAAAATAAATTATAGAACTGGGTCCATGTTTGTTACGTTTTACCTTCCCCTCCCGAAGATGGCGACGATCTACACGGAGCACACCGTTTCCGGAGTTCTCTGCCTTCACTGCAGTTACTTCTCCAACAAGAAACCACCGCAAGTTCTCTCCCTCTCTCTGATTTAATCCTTCTGCTTGGTGATTGGTTGCGTACGTCACTACGTCCTCTAAGTCTGAAATTTTGTGATAAGGCAGACACATGAGATGAGGGACAATTTATTTATGGGGAAAATTAGGTCAGTTTTTTTTTTTTTTCCTTTAGTGAGCCATGGCCAATTTTTCTTGGGCCCACCAATTGTAAACCCAAAATATATTTTTTTGGGTGTTACAGTAAATGTTTTTTATTTGTGTAATACTTTATAATTATGCATATTTTGATTTTTTTTTATTTCAATTAGGGATTTCATCTTCTGGTCTATTGTAAAAAGGGATAAAGCGTAATTAAGCGTAATTAACAGGAGTTAAAGATCCGTGAGTCTTCTGTTTAAGTTGACTAAACGGAAACCCAAATTTAGAAATTTAGAAAATAAATTTAAAGTTAGGGAATCGTTTTAAGAATATGAGAGTTGAGGAATTAATTGTTGATTTGGATAAATATGGGGAATTAAATGTGTAATATCCCGGATAAAAACTCATAATTTGTCATTTAATGCAAATAATAGATTGACGATATGTGACGATTTAAGTTTTGTTGTAGCATAAGATCACAGCTGCAATTTTCGCGCTCAATCCGTAATGCATCACGTGACCTCACATGAGTTAACCAAACGACACCAACCTTATAAATACCCCTCTCCTCTTCAAACTTTTTATCATTTTCTCTCTCAACCGTTTTCGTTTTCCCGAGAAAATCCAGAAGGAAAATCGACATTATTGTTTTCTCCTAGAGAAAGAAGTTTTCAATTAGCTTAACGGATATGGAGCAAATCGAAGAAACTGATCCGTAAGTAGTCAAAAAAGCTCGTCATGTATACTTCTCCATTGAATCTCCTTGATAATTCCTCAATCTATTTTCCAGAAAGCTATTAGAGGAATCTAAAAGGAAACTTAAAACCACTTATGATTCAGCTCATGATATGATATTAGAGGTTTTACAAAAACGTAACCTAAATCAAATTTATATTTGATCTTGTTTATTTGATTTTTAAGAATGTGATTTTTGTGCAGTCTCTATGGAAACTTGGAGCTTTCCTTGCAGATATTTTAGTTCAGGAAGTACCTAAAAGCAGCTCAGAAGATAAATATCTTCAAGACTTGTATTATGAGAAACTTCTCAACGATATAAATCTTCCTCATTCTATGGTCTCTCTGCTCTTACCTCTTTATTTTATGTTGTGTTTGTTTAGTTAGTTTTTTCTCAAGCTTTTATGTTTACTTTTTAGGAAGGAGCCACTGCTTTTGATCTGTTTAAAGCCATCATAGAGCATATTCCTCGTTGGAATTCTCATTTTGAAGTGCGCCAAATATCGAAAAAGATGTGCGATAGTTGTAAAATTAATACTCCATTTGAACTTTCTTATGGTCAGATTGTAGTTGCTGATTTACTCAGACTACTCAAGGTAAGTTCATCTTTGTGTTTACTTTAAGTGAATGAGAAGCTATGGTTTGAAAACGTTTTTTGTGGTTATAATATAGGCTGCATTCAACGATTTTACATTTGAGACTATCCTTAGAGTCATCAGAATCAACTTAACAATGCTCTGTGACATGGAAGGATGTGGGAAACAAAACTATGTTGATAGTGTGATTTCGAAACTTCCTTCTGTTTTCACTATTGGTAAGCTATAAAGTTAATTGACATGATGAATATAGTGAAGTAGTTTTTGACCATTTTGTTTCTTGTATTGTTTAGCACTTAAGTGGAAGAACAATGAAACTGAAGAAGAAATATTTGATACAGCTTCTGTTCTGATGACTGAAATTGATATTAATGTGATATACAAATACGTAGGTGATAGTACATTTACCAAATACCGTCTTATCTCAATGGTAAGGTTTTTTAAGTTTTTGTTATGTTTCAAGAAGCAACACTAATGTTTAATTTTTTAGGTTTGTTTGTGTGGAGATCAATACAACTGTGTAGCTAATGAAAGAAGTAGATGGGTCAGATATTCTGCTTCTGAGATTGAGGTAAAGCTTATACATTTTTGAAATAGAAGAAAGTAACTTGGTATGTGACTGAGTGATGTATATTGGTTGTCCAGGTTATTGGAGACTGGGATGATGTTCTCATCATGTTTCGAGATTTTAATATGAGACCTGAGATTCTATTTTTTGAAAATGTAAGCTCTTTCAACTGCATACTTGGTTGTGTTTAGTTTTCTTGTGTGTGTGTGTTCTCAGTTATAACCTACTTGAATTGCAGGTTATGCAAAGGAACCAGTTGTTTATCGCACAATTAGCTGATTTGTAAGTAGTAAATTCTCCTCTATAAGTTATATTGTTTCTCCATAGAATTTTCTCTGAAAATGTTATGCTTTGGTGCTTATCTTTTGTTCAGAGCTATTCCGGTAAAGCTTGATCAAGATCCTGAGCCAATGAAACCAGATGAATCTGTAGAGATAACAAACACTACTTGTGTTTCAGAACTTGATATGGACTTATCAGAAGTAGAGAACGTTAAAGAAACTGATCCGTAAGTAGTAAAAATCTCTTCCATAGACTTGTATTAAAGTTTCTCCATATATTCTCTCTGAAATTGGTCTTGTTGGTGCTTATCTATTGATCAGAGATCTTTTGATAAAGCTTGATCAAGATCCTGAGCCAATGAAACCAGATGAATCTGAAGAGGAAACGAACACTAGTTGTGTTTCAGGACTTGATGTGGACTCATCAGAGGCTCAAGAAGTGGAGAATTTAAAAGAAACTGATCCGTAAGTAGTAAAAATCTCTTCCTTAGAAATTATATTTAAGTTTCTCCTTAGAATTTCTCTAACTTTGGTCTTGTTGATGCTTATCTATTGATCAGAGATCTTTTGGCAAAGCATGATCAAGATCCTGAGCCAATGAATCCAGAGGAATCTGTAGAGAAAATGAACAATAGTTGTGTTTCAAGACTTGATGTGGACTCATCAGATGTTCAAAAAGTTGAGAAAGTCAAAGAAAGTGATCCGTAAGTAGCAAATCTCCTTCATAGAACGTTATATTTATCGCTTTTCCAATACAATTTCTCTGACAATGGTCTTGTTGATGCTTATTCATGATTCAGAGATCTCTCTGTGACTCATGACCACGTTCTTGAGCCAATGAAACAAGACACAACTTGTGTTTCTTCACTTGATCTACACTCATCAATGGTTCAAGAAGTGGATAAAGTCACAGAAAATGATCCGTAAGTAGTAAAAATCTCCTCCATAGAATGTTCTTTTCCTACAATTTATTTAAAAATGGTTTTGTTATGCCCTCTGAAAATTCGTCTGTTCGGTGTTTATCTATTGGTCAGAGATTTTTTGGTAAAGAATGATCAAGATCCTGAGCAAGTGAAAGCAGAGGAATCTTTAGAGAAAACGAACACTACTTGTGTTATGGACTCATCAGAAGTGGTGAAAGTAAAAGAAACTGATCCGTAAGTAGTAAAAATCTCCTTCATAGAACGTTATATTTATGCTTTTTTTTCCCTACAATTTATTTAAAAATGTTTTGTTTTGTGCTTATCTATTGGTTAGAGATCTCTCAGTGACACATAAACAAGCTCCTGAACCACTGAAACCAGACGACACTTGTGTTTCAGCTCTTGATACGATCCTCAAGGTTTTGCAAACTTAACCCCAAAAAAAAGCTTGAAACCTTTTCTCAATCTTGTTTTAAAAAATGTGAATATGTGCAGTCTCTGTGGCAAATTAGCGTATTCAAAAGTCTGTTGGCCAATTCTACTGAAATTGATACTCTGCAAGACCAACTTCGTGATTTCATTCTCAACAATATAAGTCTCACTCAGTCTATGGTATCTGCTCTGCCCTATCCTTTAAATGTTTGTTTGTATGTTACTCTTTCTCAAGCTTGTTCTCTACTGTTCAGGAAGAAAATGATATTTTGGACTTGTTGGTAACCATCATGGAGCTTCTTCTGCCTCGTGGAAATGGTGAAGAACCTTTGAATTCGCACATTCAGATCTGCGAAGTAATGAAAAAGAATTGCAATAGATGCAAAATGGATACAGAGTATTTAGTTGAACCTGCTTATGGTCTAATCATCACAGCTGATTCACTCAGAGAAACCAAGGCAAGTTCATTTTCTTTTTTTTTTTCTTTGTTTACATTGTCTTGTCTTGCATGAAAGTTACATTTTTGAAACAGGCTGAATTCAAGAATTATACATTTGAGGATATCATTAAGCTGATAAAGATAATGTTAAAGATGCCTTGTGATAATGAAGGTTGTGGGAAACAAAGCTATGTTCAGCCTATAATAAATAAACTTCCATCTGCTTTTACAATTGGTAAACCCCTGCTACTTACTACTATACTATGATCAGTGGATATATCTACAACAAAAATGAATTGAATTGTGTAGCACTTGTGTGGGAGAACGATGAGACTAAAGAAGAGATATTTGATACAACTTCTATTCTGAAGACTGAGATAGATCTTAGTGTGATTTACAAATATGAAGGTGACAACAGTAATGCACTCACCAAATACAGTCTTGTCTCAATGGTAACGGAGTATCTAAATTTAAGTTTGCATTGTTACCAGAAACAAGTACAATTGTTTAATGGTTGTTCAGGTTTGCTTGTGTGGAGATCTATACAACTGTGTAGTTTATAAAAACAAGAGATGGGTTAGACATTTTTGTTCTGAGACACAGGTGACATTTTTGAGATACAAGATCAAGTTACCTTTTGGGTTATTGTATGTTAACATGAGTTTATTTGTCCAGGATATTGGAGAATGGGATTGTGTTCTCAGAATGTTTCGAAAACTGAATATTCGACCTGAGATTCTGTTTTTTGAAAAGGTTAGCTCCTTCAACTTCATACTTGTGTTTCTTATGTGTCTTGTGTTCTCAATTCTATACCTACTTGAAAAATTCAGGCAATGCCAAAAGACCAGATGTTTTCAGCAAAGGAATCTAAAGACTAACAAAAGCTGTTTCAAAGGTTTAGCTATGAAAGGAAGGGATTGATGTATACACTACAACAAGTGTTTTTGATTCTTGTGGTATGTTATACTTTTAAAAAGGAGTTAGTGTAACAATGCTTTGATACAGATTGTACAGACTGTTAGATACAATTCTGATATGGCTTAGTATAACAATGCTTTGGAAGTGTTACACCATTGTGAACTGATTTCTTCTGTTTTTTCTTAAACCAAAAGTAAGCATTATGATTGTTTTTTTTCCAAATCCAACAACTGAAACACAGCTCAGTGTGTTTTTTTTTTGATGCAAATGGTAACACTTGTGTTGTTCTGTTTCACTAGTGGAACATTTCTTTATCTTTTTGTTTTGTGGACAAAAAAAAACATATCATTGTTTTAATTTTAATTTTAATTTTAATTTTAATTTTAATTTTAATTTTAATTTTAATTTTAATTTTAATT